>CM076574.1:1400317368-1400573013 GCA_034641835.2 Pinus albicaulis | reverse complement strand
TGTTGGAAATGTTTTCATTGATGGCAAAAGGAATTTGCAAAGAAGGATCATCTGAAACAGTAACTAGGAACAGAGAAAAGAAATGTAGCAGAGAAAAAAGGTCAGCAGAGAAGAACAGAAAAAGAGTGCATTTACACAGAGCAGTATCAGTCAAGGAGCAAATTGAATTCAGTAGGAAGGATATTTGAGTCCCTGTGGAATTAATTCATATGTATGCATCCTGATGGAGGATAATTGAAATCCGTGATAAGTAAGAAACCTTATGAGGGGTTTAATGGTGCTCTGTATGTAGTTAGAGGAACCGATGCTAATACAGTCGACTGTGTATCCCAAACTGGTAGACAGTGGATATATATATATATATATATATATATATATATATATATATATATATTCGTTGAGTATAAGACTGAAGGAATTGTGAATCCCTGCAACCAACACGGAACCAACACGGAACTCGGTGACTGAATTATGTGAGTATAGGCCGTCGAACTTTCGTTGGAACAACACTTCAGAATTACGATCAGAACCTGGAAGGGAAGTGGTGGATCTTAACAAAAGGAAGCTCGACGAAACCTGGAGTAGAAGGGCGGAACCACGAAGGAGGAACAGTACAAGCGGTTTCCGGTTTTCATCGCACTGCTTTCGACGGGCAAGCGGTATTCAAGAGGTTGGGAGCGATTCCATAGAATGGGTGACACGCACAATCTGTCTGACCAAGCAACATCGCTATGGCATATGTTGCCATTATTCGATCCGGGATGCCAGTGAGGGTGTCCCAAAACATCGTCCACATGGAAGAATCATCGAAAACGGTGATCCTTGACGAGCAGTGAAAGATGTGAAGATGCTTAAAGAAGCTCTGGTAAGAATTTGGTCGATTACATTTAATCATTTTATATTAGGCGATTTAAATCCAATAAATTAAACGCCTTTCAAATTAATATTTGCGGGTTTAACCAAAAGTTTGTTTAAATTAAATATAAATTGTAACGTGGCAATTGAGCCATCATTTTACTCCAAAAGTCGATTAGAACGTATAAACACAGAGGTCAAAATATGAAGGTCTATGAAGTATGCTGAGGTTTTTTCATTACTAAAGGAGAAATTTGGATTAATATCTCAATCTCAGATTGAGATATTAAAAAGCCTTAGATTAATTATCTAATTTCCAAAACCAAGGAAATAAAACAATGATAAATTGTTTGGGGGCTTGGGTAGACCCCGCTGGATTATCTAATTGATCTCATCCAGGAATACCATCAGCGGTTGGGTGGTATTGACTCATGGTATTAATAAAGGAAAAACTATATAAGGAGAAGTGTATTATGGTTCATTGCGTGCATGCGGAGGGATTGTCAATAAATAAATCTCTTGAGAGATATCTGCATAATTGAACTCTGTTGTCTGATAAAGCTGAATCTATGATGCACCTATGGAGTTGATGAAGGTTCAAGACCTCTAGATCGAGAAAATGGTGAATCTCTAGGAAGATCTGCAAAGAAATAATGAAGACCTGACGCAAGTCTGATGAAGAAATTGAAGAAATTTTGTGGATCTGAGGATTGACGTATTCAGCATGAAAGTGGAAGCTTTCTGCCAGTACAAGCTGGTGTTAAAATCAGGGGGTTGGAGCTCCCTTCCAGTAAGTGACTGGAGAACGAGAGAAGGTTGTAGCTTTCTACAGGTGGGTGCCTGCGTGCTGGTATAAGTCTGCGCCAGCACAAAAAATGTAAGAAGTTTTCTTTATAATAAATATTGAAGACAGAGACGACATCAGCGGTGGTTTTCTCCCAAATTGGGTTTCCACCTTAAATACTGATGTTCATGTGTTTTGCTTATGTGTGATGGCTAATTATATTATTACTACACATGCTTACTGCTTACTAAACTTCTGATGAATGAATGATGCAATAATCTAAGTAAATAATCAAATAATAAGATCTCTGATAAAAAAATTTCAGTAAGATCTAAATACTAATTCACCCCCCCTCTTAGTATTTTTCCTAACAATTGGTATCAAAGCAGGTCCTTCTGAAAATCTTAGCCGCTAGAAGGAAGATCAATCAAGATGAGCAATCAAGATGGAATAGCATCTATCAGGCCTCTGCTCTTCAACAAAAACAATTTAATCTTCTGGAAAACAAGGATGAGATCCTATCTTCAGTCTCTGGGTGTAGATGTATGGGCTATTGTTGAAGCAAGATATCAATATCCAGCTGTAGTACCAAAATATCCAACAGAAAGAAAGAATTATGAAACAAATGCAAAGGCGGTAAATGCTCTATTAGGAAGTCTAACTAAATCAGAATTTGTCAAAGTCATGCAGCTGAATACAGAAAAGGCAATATGGGACAAAATCATTCTAAGTTATGAAGGATATGCAAAGGTAAAAAGTGATAAACTCCAAACTCTCAGAATTCAATATGAGAACCTAAAAATGCATAATGAGGAGAGCATTGCTAATTTATTTTTACGTCTTGATGATATTGTAAATCGTATGAGAAATCTGGGAGAAACAATAACCAAATCTACTTTGGTTGAGAAAATTTTAAGATCACTAACGACAAAATTTGAGTCAAAAGTTTCTGCTCTTGAAGAAAAGAAGGATCTTCAAAATCTTACTGTGGTGTAACTTCATGGCATACTAACTGCATATGAAATGAGAAGAGGAGGACCATCTGAAGTTAAAGAAGTCGTCTTTAGAGCTTCTACAAAATGGAAAGAAGTACAAGAGACAGAAGGATCAGGGTATATCTCAGAAGAAGATGAGGTAAATTTTGTAAAGAAACTCCAACTTGGTACAGGACGGTTCAGAGGTAAGCTTCATGCCAAATTTTATTGGAAAGAGTTGGTCATTATGCTGCTAAGTGTCCTCACAAAAAAACACATGAAAAAGGAAAGGAAGTAGCAAGAAGGAATAAGAATCGGTTTAGCACTAGAAAAAGTTACTATACTCATGAAGACAGTGATGGGTTATCAGACAGTGAGGAAGAATGTGAACAAGATCTTAGACTTCTCATGGCATTTGAAAAGGAGTCTAGAGAAGAAAAGGATACTTTTGTGGATGCTCTAAAGGACAATGATTTTCTTGAAGAAAACAATCAATAAAACTATGTTAGTAAAGTAAAATAACCATAGAGACTCTGAAAAACCAGCTTCAAGAAAAGGAGAAACATAATGAGAAATTAGAATGTGAAATAGTAAGTCTAAGAAAAGAAATTGAGAAAGTAAAGACTTTGAATCTTATATTTGCTAAAGGATCTGAAACCTTAGATTAGATTATCAAGATACAATGTTCTCCTCTTCTAAAGATAGGTCTTGGATATATCGGAGAATCTTCTCAGGCTTCAGCACCAAATTATCTAAAAGAAGCTACAGCCGGTACACAACATTCTGCCCCTCAGCAAGGGAATAAAGAATCTTTACAGATAAAGCATGACCATCTCAATTCAAAGAACATTAATAGGAGTACCTTTCAAAGAAACACCAATCAACAGGTAAATTCAAGTAGAATATTTTATAATCGCAGAAATTTCTTCTTCAATGGACAATGTTTCTCATGTCACAATTTTGGTCATAAAGTTGTTCAATGTGTTGCATATAAAACCATCATGACAAGAGAAGCAAGAAAGAAAAGGATTGATATTGTAACAAAGAAGAATACATATAACAACTTTTCTCCTCTTCAAAATGAAGTTGAATGTGCTTATTGCAATAACTTTGGCCATGAAGAATCTGAATGCAGGAGCAAAGTCCAGCCAAAAGAACATTTTCCTTCAAGCTCCAAAGTGTGGAAAAAGAAGGAATTACAGGTTGAAAATTGTGGCATAACTTTATTTGCAGAAGGTGAAGAAAATCAATGGTACATTGATAGTGGATGCTCTAAACACATGACAGGTGACAAAAACAAACTTCTTGCATATAGTGCTCTAGAAAAGGAAAAGAATGTTACATTTGGAAATGATACTCCTACTGTCATTAAGGGAAAAGGATCTGTTTTTCTAAAAGAAAAGGTGAAAGCTAATAATTTCATGTATGTGGATGGATTAAAGCATAACCTGTTAAGTGTAAGTCAAATGTGTGATCAAGGAACTGAAGTTGTCTTTAGTTCAAAAGAATGTATGGTACGTGATCTTGATACAGGTAAAACAATTATAAAAGGAAAAAGAACTCCAAGCAACTTGTATGTATTGAAGAACTGCAAAGAACAATGTTACTTGAGTAAATATTCAGAAAACTAGCTATGGCATAGAAGGTTGGGGCATCTGAGCTTCTCTCAAATCAACAAATCAAGCAGACTTAAAGTTGTTCGTGATCTTCCCAATATTACTCTACCTGAAAATATCATATGCAAATCTTGCCAATTCGGTAAGCAAAGCAAAGTACAATTTAATGCCAAGGAAGGGTCATCAAGTAAGCCTCTTGAACTCATTCATACTAACATATGTGGACCTGTGAAGAAAAATTCACCACATGGTGAACAATACTATATCTTATTTATTGATGATTTCTCTAAAATGTGTTGGATTGGGTTGCTTAAACACAAAGATTAAGCATTTGAGAAATTTCAGATCTTCAAAGCACTAGTTGAGAATGAATTAGATCTAAAAATCAAGTGTCTTAGATCTGATCGAGGAGGAGAATATACATCAGATGAATTCCTTGAATTTTGTGAACAACATGGCATAAAAAGACAGTTTCACACCATGGCTACACCATCACAACAGTACGTTATCGCGGAAAGAATGAATAGAACGATTCAAAAAATACTGCTAGGCTATGTGGTAGTTCAACAACACAGCACATTTGGGAGAACAATACGACGATGCATGTTCTCAACAAGGCACATAGAATCTTGGTAGTGATTAAACTCCATATGATCTACTACAGTATATTAAATATCACTGTAAAGAATTTTAGAATTTTTGGAAGCAAATGCTTTATCAAAAATAATGATGAAAAACTTGGCAAGTTTGAACCCAGAGCAGATGAAGGAATACTTCTTGGTTACTCCTCTAGGAGTAGAGCATATAAATGTTACGATAAAAGACTTCGGAAGATTGTTGAATGTATTGATGTTGTTATTGATGAGTCTCCTACAGCTCCAAAAGAAGAAAAACAAACAACAGATGAAGACAATGATGACATATATCCTTCTACATCAAATAGGAATGATATAGACAGTGAACCCAATGAAGAACCCGAAGATGATTTATCTGAAAAAGCTCCATCCAGATATGTTCAAAAGAATCATCCAGAATCTCAAATTTTGGGAGAAAAGGGATCAAGTGTACAAACAAGAAGGACTCTTGTAGGATCTTCTAGCTATCTGGCATTTCTATCCACTATTGAACCACACAATGTCAATCAAGCTAGCAAAGATGAATGTTGGATTAAAGCCATGAATGAAGAGCTTGATCAAATTGAAAAGAATCACACTTGGGAATTAGTACCAAGACCTCATGACAAAAATGTCATTGGAACTAAATAGATATTCAAAAACAAGTTAAATGAGAATGGGGATGTTATAAGAAATAAAGCTAGACTTGTTTGCAAGGGGTATGCTCAACAAGAAGGTATAGACTTTGAAGAAACTTTTTCTCCTGTAGCCAGACTTGAAGCCATAAGAATTTTTCTTGCTTTTTCAAGCTTCCAACAAATCAAAGTTTATCAAATGGATGTTAAATCTTATTTTCTCAATGGTGATCTAGAAGAAGAAGTTTATATAGAACAACCAGAAGGATTCATTTTGGGAAATGATGAAAAACTTGTTTTTAAACTTAAAAAGGCTCTATATGGTCTCAAACAAGCTCCAAGGGCATGATACTATCATCTTGACAAATATCTTCATCAACAAGGATTTTCAAAGGGGTCTATTGATAGCAACTTATACACAAAAACTGAAAATGATAAATTATTGATTGTGGTTGTATATGTTGATGATATCATTTTTGGAAGTAATGAAGAGTCTATGGTCGGTGCTATTGATATACGACGGGTGAGATGTCTTTAGCAGGAACTAAGATTCTTTCTTGTTACAAGTGCAACAAGCAGATGCATATTCCTTTCACAAGCAAAATATCTTAAGCAAATTCTGAAGAAGTATGGCATGGAAGAATGCAAAACTGTAAGTACACCAATGATAACCGGATGCAATCTCAGTTCTCATGATGATTCTCCCACGGTGAATCAACCAGAATACAGATCAATGATAGGAAGTCTACTTTATCTCACTGGGACTAGACCAGACATTATGCATGCAGTTGGGATTGTTGGATGATTCCAAGCTAATCCAAAAGAGTCTCACCTTCAGGCTGTTAAAAGAATATTCAAGTATCTACAAGGAACTCAAGACTTTGGTCTATGGTATCCAAAGAATGCTGATCTTACTCTTCATGCTTACACTGATGCAGATTGGGCTGGAAGTGTTGATGATCGGAAAAGCACTAGTGGTGGTGCATTCTACATGAGGCCCCGGTTAGTATCTTGGTTAAGAAAGAAGCAAAATTCTATTTCCTTATCTACAACAGAAGCAGAATATGTGGCTGGCACATCATGTTGCACTCAACTTCTCTGGATGATGCAAACCTTACAAGAATTTCAAATCAAATATTCACCTCCTATCTCCATTATGTGTGATAATACAAGTGCCATCAGTATCTCAAAGAATCCTGTTATGCATTCCAATACCAAGCACATTCCCATCAAATATCATTTCTTACGTGAACAAGTGCTTGAACAAAAGGTGAAATTGGAATATGTTCCCTCCAAAGAACAAGTTGTTGATATATTTACCAAACCTTTACCTAGGGAAGCGTTCGAATATCTCAGACAGAAGCTGGGAGTAGTCTTTGCCATGTAGAAGATCAGATCTGCTTAAATTCAGAAGACTAAATTGGATACGCTCCTGTTGAAAGTGTTCAGGATGCACAGGCTAAGGGGAAGCATTGGTCATATGGCAAGGATGCATTGTTTGCATTCTGATTATTTATTGTAGTCTGATCTCATGCTTGAGAATCCTTGATCTTGATTGAATGAGTCATTTTTGTGTGTTTGAAGATGCGGCATATCTCGGGAGCAAGGAAGTATTGTCGGTACGGAGGATCTTAGTCAACCTTGCATTGATGTCAAGGAGAAAAAAAAAAGAAACTATAAGACAAACGGAAAAGAGAAATTACCATCAATGCAAAAGGATAATGACGGAAATATTTTCATTGATGAAAAATTGGAAAAGAAGAGCATACGACATTAACTAGGAATAGAGAAAGGAATGTGTCGAGAGAAAAAATAGTTGATAGAGAAACGAAAAAATTGCATTTACATAGAGCAGTATCAGTCAAGGAGAAAATTGAATTCAGTAGGAAGGATATTTGAGTCCCTGTGGAATTAATTCATATGTATGCATCCTGATGGAGGATAATTGAAATCCGTGATACGTAAGAAACCTTATGAGGGGATTAATGGTGCTCTGTATGTAGTTAAGAGGAACCGATGCTAATAAGGTCGACTATGTATATATATTCGTTGAGTATAAGACTGAAAGAATTGTGAATCCCTGCAACCAACATGGAACCAACACGGAACTCGGTGACTAAATTATGTGAGTATAGGCCGTCGAACTTTCGTTGGAACAACACTTTGGAATTACGAACAGAACCTGGAAAGGAAGTGGTGGATCTTAAAAAAAGGAAGCGCGACGGAACCTGGAGTAGAAGGGCGGAACCACGAAGGAGGAATAGTACAAGCGGTTTCCGGTTTTCATCGCACCACTTTCGATGGGCAAGCGGTATTCAAGACGTTGGGAGCGATTCCATAGAACGGGTGACATGCGTCCCTGTACGACTCCACAAAACTGCTTGTCACTGTGCGCCATTGCGCGTTATTGTTCGATCCAGGATTCCCAGCGAAATTGTTGAGCGTCGTTGATCTGGGAAGGAGTCATCGGACGGTGATCGCTTGATGAAGATGTGCGAAGATTAACCAAAGTACGGAGCGGGAATTTGATTGGGTCGCTGATCATATACGTGGGCCCAATTTAAATTATATTAATTGGGCCTTTTTCAAATTAATTAATATTTGTGGGTTTAACCAAGGTTGTTTAAATTAAATATAAATTATAACGAAAAGCGACTGGGCCATCATTTTTACTCCAAAGTTGGTGGAACGTATAAACCTGGGGGTCGACATATGAAGGTCTATGAAGTATGCTGAGGGTTTTTCATTACTAAAGGAGAAATTTGGATTAATATCTCAATCTCAGATTGAGATATTAAAAAGCCTTAGATTAATTATCTAATTGCCAAAACCAAGGAAATAAAACAATGAGAAATTGTTTGGGGGGTTGGGTAGACCCCGCTGGATTATCTAATTGATCCCATATAGGAATACCATCAGCGGTTGGGTGGTATTGACTCATGGTATTAACAAAGGAAAAAATATATAAGGAGAAGTGTATTATGGTTCATTGCGTGCATGCGGAGGGATTGTCAATAAATAAATCTCTTGAGAGATATCTGCATAATTGAACTTTGTTGTATGATAAAGCTGAATCTATGATGCACCTATGGAGTTGATGAAGGTTCAAGACCTCTAGATCGAGAAAATGGTGAATCTCTAGGAAGATCTGCAAAGAAATAATGAAGACCTGACGCAAGTCTGATGAATAAATTGAAGAAATTTGGTGGATCTGAGGATTGACGTCTTCAGCATGAAAGTGGAAGCTTTCTGCCAGTACAAGCTGGTGTTAAAACCAGGGGGTTGGAGCTCCCTTCCAATAAGTGACTGGAGAACGAGAGAAGGTTTTAGCTTTCTGCAGGTGGGTGCCTGCGTGATGGTATAAGTCTACGCCATCACAAAAATTGTAAGAAGTTTTCTTTATAATAAATATTGAAGACAGAGACAACAGTAGTGGTGGTTTTCTCCCAAATTGGGTTTCCACCTTAAATACTGGTGTTCATGTGTGTTGCTTATGTGTGATGGCTAATTCTATTATTACTGCACATGCTTACTGCTTACTAAACTTCTGATGAATGAATGATGCAATAATTTTATGTAAAGAATTAAAAGCATAAAAGATTTATGATAAAAAAAATTTCAATTAGCTCTAAATACCGATTCACCCCCCCCCCTCCCCCCTCTCGTTGTTTTTCCTAACACGAAGATGCTTATTATTATACAATATATTGAAATAATAATTAAAATTATTTATTATTATACTAATAATAATATATAAATAAATAACTCATTAAAGAAATAAATAGTGTATATTGATTATTAGAATTGGTAGCTTTGTGTCTTACATTTTACATTTTAGATTACATTACATAGCATTTTACATTATATTTTTTTTTATTGTGAAATGAGTTATAGCTAAACATGTTATGTTGATAATAATCCATGCAATTGGTTGATGGTATTGTAACAAAACCTATCTACAAGTTAATAATATACTTGATAAAGTGGGCGTGAAGACCCATGGTTAAGAATCTTGTTATACCGTAAGTTTATTGTAATTATTAAGTTTTTTATGTCCTTATTAATTAAATTTAAATATGATTAAGAATCATTATTAGTCCTTTTCTATGGGAGGACTCTAGAAAATTGATTTGTCTATTGATCACTATTAGTTTAGTATTAACCAATGCAAATTATAATGTTTTAACTTCTTGAAAAATAAATATTTATTTTTTCAAATTTATTAAATAACTATTTTTCAAACATTTGATTGGACTATAACTTGAGGTTTTATTGCAGCCTTTGAACAATATAATGACACATGGATAACTCCGTTACATATTTGATGCCATAATTTATGGATATGGTTGCAATATTCATGCATGATTTTTAGATATTTCCGTAGCAATTTTTTAGTTCTAGGCTTTGACCGAAATCCATCCATGCGTGATTTTAGATATTTGTGTAGTGATTTTTGTTAAGCCGTATGAAAACTATCCAAAAATAAAATACTTCCTATCAAAATTTAAGTAAGTCTTTGCATAAAAAATGGATATGAATAAGATGTAAGTAGATATACTTATGAGGAGTTACTTCCCACCATTATTTATGTTTTCTCAACATGTGTATACTTACTAGCTATGATTATACCCACCAAAATTTATGCAAGTTCTTTTACTTATACACTTCACACCTCAATTTATTAGTTCATGCCAAAGCAAGACTATAGGATGATCTTCCTAACAACCACTATTAATTTAGCATTGACCAATTATTGTAAATTTTCCTAAAGCTTGATTTCTAACTTGAGTTGAGGGTGTTTCATGAAAGAAAAATTACAATATAGAAAATTAAATTTTATTATTTTTATTACTTTTAACCTTTTTATTATTAATTGAGCTAATATTTGATATGCTTACCTTCATTTACATGCTTAGATTGTGCATCTTGGTGCAATGATTATAACTCTATACATACAAATGATGATTATACATCTACCTAATTGTATGATATAATTTAAAAATAAAATTAGCATGTGGCTATATCATAATAAGAGAGTCAATAATAAATTAGTTTTTTAAGTTATCACTCAACTATAAATAATTTAATTTCTCTTAAAAATTATAATAAAAAAAATGTATTGACACAATAAAGACAATATCCTATGTTTCTTTATTCTCATCTTTTAAAAAATATTTTTATATAGTCCCTTGAAATAATCTTGAGAAGATACTAGAAGCTATTGGAGCCCCCCAAAATGAATTGAGAGATGTAATGATAAGATTATATGATAGATACATTTCTATTTAGAAGAAATAAAAGTTACTTAGAATAAATTAATCGTAATATAAGAATCAAGCAACTCTTAGTTTCATAGGCCACCCTTTTTTAATTTACATGTATATATTAGAATAATTTATAAAGTAAGGAGTGTGTGCGATGAGTAAGTTACAATAATCCTTTTTATGTACATTACACTCTTATTTTAGCAAAGAATCATTTTGACATAAATAAATAAATAAAACAAGATACAATTCATGTATTTAAAAAAGAAGAAGATGGATATGAACATTGTTTAAAAAAAATATAATGATCATAAAATTTTGTGCATCACATACTCTATGTTTGTTATGATAATCAAAACTTGGAAGAATTATCTTCATATAAGTATCTAGTTGGTATCTATAGTAAGCTAAACTATGATAGCAATCTTGATGGAAGTTAGAAAGTTTTTTAGTCTAAAGAGCTGAGTTGTGGCTTCAGGAGAAAGAAATTTTTGTCTTGTCATACTTTGTATCCTAGTGAATTTATGGTTGTGAAGTATGTGGTTATATTATTTTTAAGAAGATCATATGAAAATCGAGTAAATCTAAAAATGTTTTTATAATAAGTGATTTCAAAATTAAAAAAAGCAATACATCTTACAATATTTTCCCTTTATAGATTAGTTACCATGAATAATGAAATTTCTTATAACAACTTTAAAAATTAGTAAATATTATTAAAACTAAAGAGAGAAATTAAGTTTGTAGGATATTTACTAATTGGATCCATTATATCATTGAGAAAGTAGTAAATAAGATGTCATTGAGGTATCAATACAAGTAATAGTATTAGGATAACCAATTTGGTGAAAAAAATAAGATTGAGAAAAAAAATAACAAAGAAAATCATTAATATTAAATTAGAAGATATTAACTCTCTAACAAACTCCAAAACTAAATAAGTGAGTAACTAACCTGTAAAATTTGCAACCCAATAAAATATAAAATGAAACACCTCCACCACCTTCTCGTATACATGGCTAGCAAGAAACACAATTATCTTCCAAGGTAGAAGTACCACCTTCAATGTGCACACTCTACAACTTTTTCGAAAAAAATCTATTTACTTTAAAAGTATTTCGATCGTAGTTGTCTTTAGTGTGACTTTTTGGAGCTTCTTCTACCGAAATTTGGTGAAAAAAATTAAGGTAAAATCTTGATTTTATGTTATTTAAACTAGTTTCTTTACCTGGGAATATAAATTTAAATAATTAAAAAACCCTAGGACACTTCTTCTTTTTTTGTAAATTTAATAGGGACCTTTCTATTTTCTATTTTGTAAAGAGAAAGTTGCTATACAAAGATGCATTGTTTGCAGTCTAACCCGCCCGAAGGAAACCAGGCTCATTGGCCACCTTGTGAGAGTTTTATGCCAACCAAAAATTGGTATTGTTTATTTCTTCTAATAAATCAAAGTAGTAATCCTTGACCATGTCCATAAAAAATGCATATAAAACATAGATTAAGCCTAATAGCATTCAAGCACATACAAAAAATATCTTAAAAGAGAAGTTAATCATCGATGAATCAACCTAAGGCAGGTCCTTTGCGCTAACCCCGGCATCTCTCGCTTGTCGCAAGTTTTGCGCTTGTTGCTCCATCCTTGCTAATCTTGTATCAATGGAAACCGGACCTTTGTCATTTCCCTCATGTCTCGTTTCATTTGTTGGAGCTCAAACAACAAAGGAAGAATTCAGTCGGTTCTCCCATATACTCATCCGTGCTTTTGCAAGCACACATTTGATCTTCCAAAGAAGTTTTAACATTGTTGAAAAAGAGAGACTCTCCTCATGTACTACTCCGGGTTGGAGAGGAAGTCCATTCTATCCTCACTATTATCATCTTCTTCATCGCATTCCTCCCAATCCCCGAATTGTTTTCTTAATAGCTATCTAGAGTCTCGCCTTCATACTATACCTTCAAGAGTATGTTGATTATTTTTCCTTCCTCTTTTGTTGTTTCGCAACCTGGGGTAAGTGAATTTTCCTTCCTTTGCCTTTTGTCATTGCACCTCGAATATCCCTATTCCCTCGCTTTGAATTGAGAAAAATCTTGTATATAGAACAAAGTAGCGAATATATAAAACTTAGAACCCCGATGCCGACCTTCTATTTTGGTTCCTTCGCAAAATATGAGACAAAACAAAGACTCCATTCGAAAACAAATAGATCCTCGAATGAGGTCGAGAAAACTGCTAAAGCTTTGGAAAACAACCGCATTTTTACAGTAGTTTAGAATACGCAGGCTAGAATCATTTACAAATAGACTCATGGTAAGTGTTAACAGACTACTATTTATCAGACCCTAACTATTACCCTTTGGAGCGTACATAAACAACAATTTTACTATTTCGAATTGACCATGAAAATCACTATTCGCACCGTGACCGCCCCACAAGGATGAGACCAACCCGTAAACGATTTAAAGCAAGAATAGTGAAGATAAACAAACACCCAGAAAGATTTAGAGTTATAAGGAGACAAACCGAAATGGGGAACCGTAACAACAACGGATCAAAGATGTTGTAGTGAGAATAGAACCCGTCAAGACATAACCCTTAGAAAGAACAAGGTCCCAACAACTAACTCAAATTTACGTAAAATCCCATTTTGAAGAGAACCATAATTACTTACATGAAGAGAATGCAACTCGAGACATTACAACAATATTCCTAAAGTTGCATGCAATGGGAAGAAAACATAAGTGAAACCCCAAAAAAGAGACAACCCAAAGGAGAAGCAAGACTACGAAAACAAGGCCGGAAATTAAAGTGTGTACTATATATCATGGCATGCAAGCCTAAAAAGCACAGATAGCTCCGATAAATTAGCTTGGTTAAGACCACCCTTCGTAAAACTAGAAGACCTCGTCTTGAGTCAGCAGACCAATGAAATTAGAAGCCATGATGAGAGAAGCCAAACATACCATATCAAGAAGCGCAGCCCCGTCCTTCATCAACTTCCTTAAGTGTGACATGCCTTTCCGTGTGAAGAGGAATAGAATGAAGAGCATAACCCTCGAAAAGGGTTTAACTCTTCGTACGTTGCCACCGTGATGGATCCAAGCCTATCAAGACAGATTTATAATAATGAGAGTGCATTGGGATGGTGGTTATGGTAGGTGAGGTAAGCCACCTCTCTTCCCATTAATTAACCTTGATTATCCTCCTCGATGTGCCTTACATCCGACACTGCCCCTCCTTTCATTCCGCCACCCCCGATCTAGGTTCTCGCATTTCTCCGAGATCGTTTTGTATGATAAGCCGTATAGGATGTAACTAAATGTTCCAAATTCGATCACTTGGTATTGCATCCAAAGTCCTATCAAAATTTTTACGTACCTAATTTGCTAAATAATCGGCCGCCTCATTACCTTTTTCGCCGAATGTGTCTTGGCACGTACATCGGATGTCTCTAATCAACATGCCGATTTCCCGAATTAGGTTCATAGTTATCCAAATTTCATCGATTTTCTCCCAAGCCAAACCTTGTTGTAATTTCAGAGAGAATAGTTGTGTCCATTGGCGAGTTTCCTTCTACGATGACTCATTGATAGTTTTTCCGATAGCTATGAGTAGCCCTTGTTTTACCGCCATGACTTCGCTCATTATTGGTTGCAAAGCCCAAATCTCGATGTGCATAAACCCAACAGCTTCCCCCAACGAATTCCGAATATTCCTCTAGTTCCTACTTGACCCGTGACAATTCTTGAAGCCCCATCATAATTTAGCGTTTAATGAAACCTCGTTTTGGGGGGCCTTCCACCTTTCTTCACATTTTGAGATGGTGATTTATACTTCCACAAATTTTTGTATAGAATTTGGGGTTTTAAATTTAATCGAGCCGGAATTTGGGCTTCGGAATTTTCCCGCTGTCCAATCATCCTCGTACCAACTTTCCACCAAGATAGTTTCTCGAATATTCTCTAGTAAATTCTTCCTGGAGATTGATTCATGGTTTGTTCTTCATCTCTCGAAGATCCTATGGTTCCCTTTCTTCCATATGCTCTAGAGGAGAAACCCAATTGATAATCTCCTGTGCTCTATTCAACACTTCACATTTAAATCCTCCTCGCCACCAATTTCTTATGGTTTCCTTATATTCTCGATAATTTCATCACTTTGTCTCGAAGAGTTGTTCTAAACGCCTCCACAGAGTCTCAATGGTGGAGAAACTATTGAGAAGATGTTCTATTGTTTCAATTCTTGCACGACACAAATAACATCTAGATGGCCCATACATTCCTCTCTTTCCGTAGATTTTCCCATGTCAAATTCCTTACGATGACTTACCAACCATAGGAAATATTCCACTTTTGGCCAATGTTTCCGATACCCAAATTTTCTCTTCCATATCAATCTTTCATTATTAAGAACATTTTGTGATTGAATATGATATCCTTCCTTGATAGTGAACATTCCTTTTGTTCGATAACCCCATCGTAGAATATCTAACCATTTGCTCGACAAATTTTCCCCGGATTTAAGTTCTTTTTCCAAGTTAGCCCATTGTTGCATTTCCGGTGAGCTTCGGCCAATGGATTTTTCTCCTTCCATTTTCTCCACCTGCTATTCCTCTGTTGACTCCAATAGTTGTAGATTAACTGGCAAATGGTATTATTAAAAACAAAATTTCTCCTAAATCACTCCCATCGAACAACTTCTCTCTTTTGATGCCATGAATTTAAAAAGTAGTCGTTTTTCCTTCACTAACTTCCCATAAACTATGGGATCGATTAGGATCTGCTCATTGCCGTAAGATTCCAAATTGAATATACTTTTGGGACTATATCCACTAATTTACCTCGATACCGACCGCAAGATATCATATTTAGTTTCCATATGCTCTTCCATAGATCCCGTTTATCCTTGAATCCATCTCCACCATAGTTTAGCAACGTACACATTATTTAAAACCAAGGATCTTCACTCCAATCCACCTACAGATTTTGGTTTGATGTTTATCCCATGTTAAAAGAGCCCATTTTCTATTGACCTCGCGCGCCTTTCCATAAAACTTCTTGAAGAGGCTAACCATTTGATTAAAATACCTTTAGGGCAAGCTCTTCCTAAATAATCAAAGAGGAAGGGATGGAGCACCGATTTCCAGTATAACTATTCTACCAGGAGTGTTTAGTGTTAAAAATCCCCAATTCTCGTAGTATCTTCTCCATTTTATAATGAGATCCTTCCAATCCGCAATTTTTACCGGAGCCGTATTTAAATCATTCCCAAATATTTCTCTATAGGAAACGAGCCTACTTTAAATCCAAGAGTTCTCGCTAAGAAGTTTTGAGTTGCAATAGTGGAGTTAAAGAAATAAACATTTGATTTATCATTATTTATTTAGAAATTTGATGCTTCCGTAAAGGTTTCCAAGATCCGTAGGATTGCTTTGCTTTCTTTTCACCGAAGCCCGAAAAACAGCTCTAATATCATCAACGACCGTTGGTGTGTCGTAAGATGAGGTCTCCACAACTTTAAACCCCGCAATTTTCCTTTAGCAAGATGAGTCGATTAATCTTTCCGGGCCTCCCGACAACTATAATGAAAAGAAACGAAGATAAAGGATGTCTCGACGAAGGCTCGAGAAATATTGAACTATTGAGCCGGATACCATTAAGTAAAATAGAGAAATTTGGAGAAGAAATAAAATTAGATCGTAGCCATTGTATCCATCTATCTTCAAATCCAAAAGCTCATAGAACCTCTAATGTAATACACGCGACTGAAGTATGCTTTTGAAAGGTCTAATTTGATTAGCATTCTTTCATTTCAAGGTTTTTAAAGAATGAAATGCTTTTGGCATACTACAATTCCATCCAAAATTTGTCTCCATTTTTAACAAACCGCGCCTCATACGAGGAAATCAAAGATAGGCAGAAGAGGTTTTAGTCTATTCACCATAATTGTTGAGAATTTTATAAATACATTACAAAGAGAAATTGGCCTAAATCCAACAAAGGTATCCGAATGTTCCCGTTTAGGTATAAGAGTTAAGAAAGTTGCATCGAGGGTTGATACGGCCTTATTTCTCCTTGATTCCTCAACTACTTCCTAAAATAGCATGTTTCATAAAACTCCAGGAGGCTTTGAAAAATTCACTTAGTAAAGCCATCCGGTTCAGAGCTTTATTCCGTGGCATGTTCATGATTACCTCAACTTCTTGCAGATCGATCTCCCTTAGTAAAGCTAAATTTTTGTTCTCTCAGAATTGCGAATATGAGCAATTATTTTTCAATCACCGCTTGTCTATTATGATTCGATTCTGTAAGAAATTTTTTGAAATGATCAACCAACTCTTCTTTTTCCATTTCCTCATGTTTACAACCGATTACCATTTTGATCTTTCTGAAGAAAAGATTCTATTATGTTGTCTTCTGTATCATTGTCTTCCGGAAAAAATTGGTGTTTCTCTCACCTTCTTTAGCCATTGAATCCATGATTTCTGCTTTCCATAAAATCTCTTCCCCGTTTTCCTTCTTTCTTCTTGCTAACTCGAGTGTGTTACCTTCTTCAACTCGCTAGTGCTTTTTTTCGCCATTAAGGATTATTCTTTGTTGAATATCTTGCATTTTCTCTTTCAATCTAATATGATCCCGTTGAATATTTCCAAATTCTACTCTATTCCATTGCTTTATTTTTGTTTTTAATTGTTTAATCGCAATTGAAAGGAATGCATCTTATTTCTTCAATGCGCCGATTAGAGGTCCACCAATTTTTAGCATTTTCCGTAAATCTTGATCTCCTAACCAAAATAATTCAAACCGAAAAGGACTATTTTTTGGAGCTTCTTTACATCAATTTCTATCTTAATCGGCCAATGATCCGATCCAAGCATAGGTAAAATAGCGCCATAATAAATATCTAAACTTACCGCATCTTTGAGGCAATAAAATGGTCCAAGCATGATTCTACTTGATGTGCCGCCACCACGTCTATTATTCCAAGTAAATTTCCCCCATTCACTCGTTGGAATATCTACTAAATGCAAATATGTTAACAAGTCTCTAAAAAGTGCCATATCCGGATCCTCCTTCTTATTCCTCCTTTTTTTCCGCTTAAATCTATAATCATGCTAAAGTCTCCCCCAAGAAGCCAATATTTTTCTTGATGCATATTATTCAAAGCCCTTGGCACTGGCGAACCTTCTCTTCCGGAATTGGAGGCCCATAAACAACGTATATGAGAATTTTTTTAGTCATCCAATTTGCCTAAAATTACCGCTAGAATTCGGGAAGGCCCATCCATCTTTCAAATACCACAATTTTAGTTGTATTCAAAACAATTGCTATTCCCCCCGCCGTACCTATTGAATCAATTGCCATCACCTCATAAGGAAGTTTAAAGGATTGAATGATAAGAAGTTTCCTAATTCTAAACCCTTGTTTCTTGAATTAACATGACCCGAGGTTTTCAACTTTTAATCTATTTTTCAGATATCTTTGTTTGCCTTTACTATTAAGGCCTCTAATATTCCAGGAGATTACTTTCATTGATAAATTTAGGTAGTTGTTGGAATACCGTTTAAAAGATTATCTTTCTTGTATTAATCAAGATTTCTCCAACCAATCGTATTGATTCCTATAACGTTCTTCCATTTCGTTTCTTAGATGGTTTTTGTTGAGGAGTAACATTCTTTCCACTTGCTTGTTCAATTTCTTGAACACTTCCCTATGTTGAGTCACAACAATGTTCAAAGGCCTCTTTGTATAGCTTCTTTTGATCCTACGGATGAACCCGTCATCCGCATTTCGCCATTCAAACAGAGGTGCTTCAAAAAATCCTCCGCCCTTAGTTTCTTATTATGTGTTCCCAACCCATGGGCGTGAGTTCCAACAAATTACTTTCCCGCTCTGTGCGCATTATCCCGGGCTGCCTTTCATTTTATTGATAGAGTTTTCTCGAGTCAAATATCCGTTGGCTGTGTTCGTTCCTTCATCAATGCTTTCGACCGCCGACGCTCACCTTTCTTCCCGCAATATTTCATACCTCGCTAGTTACCGTTCGAACCGGTGGGCCTCACAATTTCCGGACTCCGGGTTTGATTAATATTTACAACTCGTTATTTCATTTTTTATTTGTTACTATACTGAAGGCATAATCTCGCACGATTCTCGTCAATTGATTCAAGATTGACGCATAAAGTTGTTGTCTGTGTGACATTCCGTGTAGGATTTATACAAATGCCCATACTCATGACATTCCCGCAATGTAAAGGGGATATGCTCATAGCTTGAAGCCGTAGCCGCATCTTTCCTTCATATTCCGCTCAATCGTTTTGTGTTAAAGGTTCGTATATATTCATATATACACATATTCGAGCAAAAGAATTATAATGCATCACTTCAAGAGTGGTTTCTCGCTTATTTAACAAAATTCTCCGTAACAATTCCCCAAGTTTTCCTGAATATATCCGTATCCTTAAATCCATCGTAGGAGCCCAAATAATCGAACTCAAACAAAAAGAAGAAATTGCTCTTGATCGTGGTTATAACATTCCTCCCATTGTTTGAGAAAAAGCCCGCATTGCTATAGAAATATGGTCCTCCCTCGAAAATGTTCTTTGTCTAATAGGTTAGTAAAAATAACCTGTAAAACCCTTCGCCCCCAAATTTCGCATCAATATGACCTTTGGGCTACCATTTTATTTAACCATTTATCAAATCTTTTCTCGTAGGCCAAATACCAATAAACTTACAAACATTAATGCGTGGTTCTTCATATAGCCTCCGGGATTCATCCAACTTTGATGTCGGAATGACAAGTTTGGTCTTCACACCGCCTTTGGCAAGTATTGGCCCTTTGTTTTTGCTTGCCATTCTATCTGCAATCGGATTTATTCTTTGCCGAGAAGTTCCGTATTGTTGTTGTCTTTGTAGAATGATCTCCACTGTGACATTACGGTAGGAGGGATGTGGGCTCCCTCCCGAGGAGGTCGACATTGTTGAACCAATGGCCAAAACAAACCTACAAACTCCCGTAAAATTTCAAACCCTAGCTACAAGCTAACTATTTCATTCTTGAAGCACTCTCAAACCCCAGACACTTCGATTATGCAAGTTACCCATCAAATTTCTCGTTTTCAATAAATTATTTCCCGCATTTTAAAGAAATTAGACCGAAAAAATCCACCGTAAAAACTTTCAAAAATTCTCACTAAAAACAACTCCTTTTCATCACCGCCGTCACAAAATATTTTTTGATTACGTCCCTACTTGCCAAATTTTGCCACATCGAGAAGGAACGCATCACCGAAGGGCATCATCTCGTCTGCCATGTGAGCCCTTATTGACGTGGGTTCTCGACAAGTCAATGTGAAGACAGACAATGATACTACACTACATCCACTCAGTATAAAACCGCATTTATTTTTATTTCTTCCATATCACAACGACGCACTCGCCTACCGTTTTTCATGATGGACAACTTTACTTCGTACCTATCGCCGTATTTCTATCCGGAATACTTGTCTTTGGAAATCATTGTAATGTATATAAGCGTATATACAAACCTAGCCCGTGAGGGGAAATATAATTTTTAATTTAAAATCTATAAAACATTTAATATTATTTATAAAATATATTTTATTTCATGTAATATGTTAATATTAACGAAACTTCAATAATCTTATTCTCAAATTGTTTTACTTTAAAAATAATATATTAAAATAAAATAATTGAAAATTAGAAAAATCATGATAATATAAGTAAAGGAACCGTGGATGCTAAGCCTTAGTTGTGTTAGAGCTAAACATATTATCACTTCTCACAAAGAGGAAGGCAAGGTATAAATAGTAGGTCCAAAATTATAGCATGGATTTTGATATATTTTATAGCCTGTTTAGAGACATTGCATATTTATGGAGATGCAAAAGGCATAATAGAATGGGTCAAGGGGCTCTCTATTCACTCTTCCCATTTTATCTAATTGGATGATAATTTGATGTGCCTTTTCAAAATATTTCATTTGGACACATTTATCGGGGAGAAAAATTAAGTTGCTGATTTCCCTTTCAAAGAGGGCCATTTCTTTGCTACTTTTGTTCCGAGCACCTTGAAGATTAATTCTCGATAAAGATTAATCGATTTAAAAGTCATTTTTTTTTGTAGTTTTCGTATAGTTAGATAAATTTTAATCGTTAAATAATATGTCCGCGCTATAAATAATATACTATGAACAATCCGGAAAATATAAGAAAAAAAACTCGTAGATTTTTGAAAAGTTCACAAGATGAGATTTTATAGTAAAATCTATGATTCTATTATAAGAACAAATACATCATTCTATTAGAAGAACAAATACATCAAACCTATAACATGATAACACAGATCCCCGTTATTGATTATTTTAATGAAAAGACCGTTTTATTTCAAAAAAAATTATAAATAAAAAAGGCGGGCATGTTTTTGTTAGAAAGGTAGAAGAGTAAAGGCACAAATCACACAAATAATTGACACACAATAACAAACAAGAGCTCGTGCTCTTATATTAATCACATGAACTTCAATCATTTATCTTTCAACAAGACTAACTTGACACGCACACACTTACCAAACTCATCTATCACATGACTACTCAACACTCACTTAATCAATTTCTACTCACTTACCAAATTCATCTATCAACTTACTCAACTCTATCATTGTCTAACTCTTCTAATTAAGTTAACTAGCACAACCACATTAGTAAATATTTACTAATGGTTGATATACGCCGATATGCGTATATAAAATAGATTTACAACCACATTTACCAATGTGGTTGATATACGCCCATAGGCCTATATCCACTACCCATCACATTAATTTATACATCAATAAATAGATATTATATATAATAAATTTATTATATTAACTTGAAAAATATATATTATATATTAATAAGAATATTAATATATTAAATATATTAATTATGATTAAAATCACAAAAATATTTTATATATATTAATAATATTATAATAAGTATTAATAATATATATTAAAATATTTATTAATATATTAAAAATATTAACTATATACATACTATAAATTAATTTGAAATATATAATATATATTAATATAAAAATAATATAATATTAATAGTATATAGTAATTTAATATATCATAGATGGTTATATTATTAATAAACCAAAAGAACTAATAATATATTAATAATATATATTATATCATGTTTTTTGGTTATATTATTAATAATATTATAATATTACTAATAATCATTATTAATAAATATTAGAATATTTATTTATAATTATTATTAGTAATATTATAATATTATTAATATTACTAAATAAATATTAGAATATTAGAATATTATAATATTATTAATAATATTAGTAATAATCATTATTAATAAATATTTGAATATTTATTAATAATATATATTAATAATATTATAATATTACTAATAATCATTATTGATAAATATTTGAATATTTATTTATAATGATTATTAGTAATATTATAATATTATTAATATTACTAAATAAATATTAAAATATTAAAATATTATTAATATTATAATATTACAAATAATCATTATTAATAAATATTTGAATATTTATTTATAATGAATATTAGTAATATTATAATATTATTTAATATATACAAAAGTATTTTATATATATTTTTAATATTGTAATAAGTATTAATATTATATATTAAATATTTATTAATATATTAATAATATTTACTATATACATACTATAAATTAACTTGAAATATATATAATATTTATTAATATAAAATAATAAAAATAATATTTAATATTTTAATATTTATTTATATATTAATATCATAGATGGTTATATTATTAATAAACCAAATAACTAATAATATATTAATAATATTATAATATTACTAATAATTATTATTAATAAATATTTAATATTTATTTATAATATATATTAATATATTAATAATATTAAACTCAAGAGAGTAATAAATCATATGAAACAATATTTAAAAACAAAAAACCTAAGAAATTAATAAACTCTAAATAATTAATATTTTAAAGTGAAGATATTAATAAACCCAAGGGATAATTAATAATACAAACCCAATGTCATCATACCAAAGGTTTAAATATTATAAACCATAGAATTGGTGAACCTAAGGGATAAATATTATAAACATAAGGGATCAATATTAAAAACACGAGATTAATAAAATCATAAGAATTTATATTTTAAACTAAAAAACCTAATAAATTAATAATCCATAAGAATCAATATTTTAAACATAAGATATTAATAAACAAACGAGATTATTAACATTATAAACCAAAAGAACTAATCGACCCAAGGGTTTAATGTTATAAAGCAAAGGAATTAGCGAACCCAAGGGATAAATATCATAAACCTAACGATGAATATTATGCAAACAATAAATATTAATAAATGCTAAGATTTAATATTTTAAACCGAAAAATCTAAGAAATTAACAAACCCCGAGAAATAGTATTTTAAGCTCAAGAGAGTAATAAACCGAATGTGTGATTAACATTATAAACCCAACAAGCTTAATACTATAAACCAAATCAATTGGTGAACCCAAGGGAAACCATTACCCAAAAAATTATAAACCAAAGGAACTGTGAACCCAAGGAATTGATTTAAACATTGAGACAATTTTTATCACAATGCGACGTTGGACCATCTATGACCAAGGCTGGCCATGGGTGATTTTCATATTGAGACAATCTTGTCGTAACGTGACATTTGATCATGGATGACATTGATCGATTATTCATATTATAAACCAAAAGAACTAATAAACCCAAGGGTTTAATATTATAAACCAAAGGAATTGGTGAACCCAAGGGACAACCATCACCCAACAACAGAAACCAAAAGAAATCGTGGAACCCAAGGGAATTGATTTAAACATTGAGAGAATTGTTGTCACAATGGCGACGTTGGACCCACCTATGAGCAGGTTGGCCAAGGGGAGATTTTCATATCGAGACAATATTTGTCAATGTCACATTTGATCATGGATGACATTGATCAATTATTCATATTATAAACCAAAAGAACTAATAAACCCAAGGGTTTAATATTATAAACCAAAGGAATTAGTGAACCCAAGGGACAACCATTACCCAACAAATTATAAACCAAAAGGAATTAGTGAACCACTCATATGAAACAATATTTAAAAAACAAAACCTAAGAGATTAATAAACTCTAACAATTAATATTTTAAAGTGAAGATATTAATAAACCCTATATAAATATTATAAAACATAAGGGATCAATATTAAAAACACAAGAGATTAAATAAATCATAAGAATGGATATTTTAAACTTAAAAAACTAATAAATTAATAATCATAAGAATCAATATTTTAAACATAAGATATTAATAAACAAACGAGATTATTAACATTATAAACCAAAAGAACTAATCAACCCAAGGGTTTAATGTTATAAAGCAAAGGAATCAAATAACCTAAGGGATAACATCATGTTAAACCCAATCTGACAGAATATTATAAACAATAAAGATTAGCAACGCTAAGATTTAATATTTTAAACCGAAAAATCTAAGAAATTAACAAACCCTTAGAAATAGTATTTTAAACTCAAGAGAGTAATAAACCGAATGTGTGATTAACATTATAAACCTAACAAATATCACTATAAACCAAATCATACCAGGAACCTAAGGGAAAACCATTACCCAAAAATTATAAACCAAAGAATTGGTGAACCCAAGGGAATTGATTTAAACATTGGAGACAATTGTTGTCACAATGCGACGTTGGACTACCTATGACCAAGGTTGGCCATGGGTGATTTTCATACTGAGACAATCTTTGTCGTAACGTGACATTTGATCATGGATGACATCAATGGATCATTCATATTATAAACCAAAAGAACTAATAAACCCAAGGGTTTAATATTATAAACCAAAGGAATTGGTGAACCCAAGGGACAACCATCACCCAACAAATTATAAACCAAAAGAAATTGGTGAACCCAAGGGAATTGATTTAAACATTGAGAGAATTGTTGTCACAATGCGACGTTAGACCAACTATGAGCAGTGGTTGGCCATGGGAGATTTTCATATTGAGACAATATTTCGTTAGAATGTCACATTTGATCATGGATGACATTGATCAATTATTCATATTATAAACCAGCAAGAACTAATAAACCCAAGGGCTGATGATATAAACCAAAAGAAATCAGTGAACCTAAGGGACAACCATTACCCAACAAATTATAAAACCAAAAGGAATTAGTGAACCCAAGGGAATCTGATTTTAAACATTGAGACAATTGTTGTCACAATGCGACGTTGGACCAACTATGACCATGGTTGACCATGGGTGATTTTCATATTGAGACAATGTTTCTCATAATGTGTCATTTGATCAAGGATGACATTGATCGATTATTCATATTATAAACCAAAAAAACTAAAAACCCAAGGGTTTAATATTATAAACCAAAGGAATTGGTGAACCCAAGGGAATAAACTATTACCCAAAAAATTATAAACCAAAAGGAATTGGTGAACCCAAGGGGAATTGATTTAAACATCGAGACAATTTTTGTCGCAATGCGACGTTGGGCTGCTTACACCATGGTTGGCCATGGGTGATTATATCGATACAATGTTTGTCAAAATGTGACATTTGATCATGATGACATTTATCAATTATTCATATTATAAACCAAAAAAACTAATAAACCCAAGGGTTTAATATTATAAACCAAAGGAATTGGTGAACCTAAGGAAAAACTAATAATTCAACAAATTATAAATCAAAGGAATTTATGAACCCAAGGGAATTCATTTAAACATTGAGACAATTGTTGTCACAATGCGACGTTGGACCAAATATGACCATGGTTGGCCATGCATAATTTCATAATCGTACAATCTGATGATGAATGACATTGATCGATTATTCATATTATAAACCAAAAGAACTAATAAACCCAAGGGTTTAATATAAACCAAAGGAATTGGTGAACCTGTGGGAATTGATTTAAACATTGAGACAATTGTTGTCACAATGCGACGTTCGACCAACTATGACCATGGTTGGCCATGAGTTATTTTCTATATTGAGACAATATTTGTCGAATGTGACATTTGATGATGGATGACATTGATCGATTATTCATATTATAAACCAAAAGAACTAATGAACTGGGTTTAATATTATAAACCAAAGGAATTGGTGTAAACCCAAGGGGATTGATTTAAACATTGAGAAAATTGTTCTCACAATGCGACATTTGATCATGGATGACATTGATCGATTATTCATATTATAAACCAAAAGAACTAATAACCCCAAGAGTTTAATATTATAAACCAAAGGAATTGTGAACCTAAGAGAATTGATTTAAATATTCGTACAATTGTTGTCACAATGCAACGTTTGATCAACTATGACTATGGTCAGCCATGGGTGATATTCATATTGAGACAATGTTTGTCGAATGTGACATTTGATCGTGGATGACATTGATCGATTATTCATATTATAAACCAAAGAACCGATAAACCCAAGGGTTTAATATTATAAACGAAAGGAATTGGTGAACCCAAGGGAAAACCATTACCCAACATATTATAAACCAAAGGAATCAGAACCCAAGGAATTCATTTAAACATTGAGACAATTGCTGTCGTAACGCGACGTTGGACCAAGTATGACCATGGTTGGCCATGGCTGATTTCATATCTCGACAATTTGATGATGGAGGACATTGATCGATTATTCATATTATAAACCAAAAGAACTAATAAACCCAAGGGTTTAATATTATAAACCAAAGGAATTGGTGAACCCAAGGGGATTGATTTAAACATTGAGACAATTGTTCTTACAATGCGACATTTCATCACCGATGACATTGATCGATTATTCATATTATAAACCAAAAGAACTTAATAAACCAAAGGGTTTAATATTATAAACCAAAGGAATTGTGAACCCAAGGGAAAACCATTATCCAACAAATTATAAACCAAAGGAATTGTGAACCTAAGGAATTCATTTTAAACATTGAGACAATTGTTGTCGAATGCGACGTTGGATTCGGGCATGACCATGGTTGGCCATGGTTGATTTCATATTCAGAAAATTTGATGATGGAGGACATTGATCTATTTATTCATATTATAAACCAAAAGAACTAATAAAAACCCAAGGGTTTAATATTATAAACCAAAGGAATTGGTGAACCCAAGGGGATTGATTTAACATTGAGACAATTGTTCTTACAATGCGACATTTGATCATGGATGACATTGACGATTATTCATATTATAAACCAAAGAACTAATAAAACCCAAGGGTTTTAATATTATAAACCAAAGGAATTGGTGAACCCAAGGATTGATTTAAACATTGAGATAATTGTTCTCACAATGAGACATTTGATCATGGATGACATTGATTAATTATTCATATTATAAACCAAAAGAACTAATAACCCCAAGGGTTTAATATTATAAACCAAAGGAATTGGTGTACCCCCAAGGGAATTGATTTAAATATTCGTACAATTGTTGTCACAATGCGACGTTCGACTAATTACACCATGGTTGGCCATGGGTGATATTCATATTGAGACAATGTTTGTTAGAATGTGACATTTGATCATGGCTTGATATCGATCGATTATTCATATTATAAACCAAAAGAACCGATAAACCCAAGGCTTTAATATTATAAACCAAAGGAATTGGTGAAACCTACGGGAAAACCATTACCCAAAAAATTATAAACCAAAGGAATTGGTGAACCCAAGGGAATTCATTTAAACATTGAGACAATTGTTGTCGTAATGCGACGTTGGACAATGTATGACCATGGTTGGCCATGGCCGATTTCATATTCGTACAATTTGATGATGGATGACATTGATCGATTATTCATATTATAAACTTAAAAGAAACTAAGTTAATAAACCCAAGGGTTTAATATTATAAACCAAAGGAATTGGTGAACCCAAGGGAATTGACCATGGGTGATTTTCATATTGAGACAATGTTTGTCAATGTGTCATTCGATCATGGATGACATTGAACTAATAAACCCAAGGGTTTAAAGAAAGTGGTGAACCCAAGGGGAAATCACTACCCAAAAAATTATAAAACCAAAGGAATTGGTGAACCCAAGGGCATTGATTTAAACATTGAGACAATTGTTGTCACAATGCGTACGTTGGACCAAGTATGACCATGGTTGGCCATGGGTGATTTTCATATTGATACAATGTTTGTTAGAATGTGACATTTGATCATGGATGACATCTACTGATTATTCATATTATAAACTAAAACTACAAACCCAAAGGTTTAATATTATAAACCAAAGGAATTGGTGAACCCAAGGGACAACCATTACCCAAAAATTATAAACCAAAGGAATTGGTGACCCAAGGGAATTGATTTAAACATTGAGACAATTGCTGTCGTCAATGCGACATTGGACCAACTATGGACTGTGGTTGGCCATGGGTGATTTTCATATTGAGACAATATTTGCCTTAATGTGACATTTGATCATGGATGACATTGATCAATATTCATATTATAAACCAAAAGAACTAATAAACCCAAGGGTTTAATATTATAAACTAAAGGAATTGGTGAACCCAAGGGAATTTATTTAAACATTGAGACAATTGTTGTCACAATGCAACATTGGACCAACTATGACCATGGTTGGCCATGGGTCATTTTCATATTGAGACAATTGTCGAATGTGTCATTTGATCATGGATGACATTGATTGATTATTCATATTATAAACCAAAAAAACTAATAAACCCAAGGGTTTAATATTATAAACCAAAGGAATTGGTGAAACCTAAGTGGGAATTGATTTAAACATTGAGACAATTGTTGTCACAATGCGACGTTGGACCAAGTATGACCATGGTTGGGCATGGGTGATTTTCTTATTGATACAATGTTTTGCCGTAATGTGTCATTTGATCATGGATGAAATTGATCGATTATTGATATTATAAATAAAAAAACTAATAAACCCAAGGTTTTTATTATAAACCAAAGGAATTGGTGAACCTAAGGGACAACCATTACCCAAAAATTAAAAACCAAAGTAATTGGTGAACCCAAGGGAATTGATTTAAACATTGACACAATTGTTGTCACAATGCGACATTGGACCAACTAACTTAAAATTTAAATTATTTTAACTTTTTTTATTTTAGTAGATTTTTTGTCATTTTTAAAGTTATAACCAAAGTTATAAATATTTTTAATTTTTAAATTTTGTGTTTTTTTTAATTTTTAATTTGTGCTAATCTTTTTGTCATTTTTAAAGTTATAACTTTTAAAGTTTTAATATATTCTTAATTTTTTAATTTTGAGTTTTATAAATTTTATGTTTTATAATTTTGAATTTCTAATTTTCATTTTAACAAATAAAAATTAAATTAAATAATTTGTTTTACTTAAATTTTAATACATTTTATTTTTTTTATTGTTTTAAATTTTAATATAATATAGTTTATTTATTTTCTATGGCTTTTAAAATTATTTGAAATTTTTTATTTTAGTAATTTAACAAGGTTTAACAAGTTTTAAAGGTGACTTAAAATTTAAATATTTTAACTTTTTTATTTTACTAATTTTTCAATTTTTTAATTTTGTGTTTTATAATTTTTGAATTTGTGCTAATTTTTTTTTGTCATTTTTAAAGTTATAACTTTAAAGTTTTTATATATTTTTAATTTTTTAATTTTGTGCTTATAAATTTTGAATTTGCATTTTATTTTAACAAATAAAAATAAATTTTAAATAATTTGCTTTTGTGCTTTTAATTTTAATATAATATTATTTATTTATTTTTTAAAAAATTTAACAAGTTTTTTTATTTTCTTTTAAAATTTAAATTATTTTTAACTTTTTTATTTAGTAATTTAAAAAGATTTAACAAGCTTTAAATTTTCCCGTGACTTTTAAAGCTGTATATATTTTTAATTTTTTTATTTTGCATTTTATAATTTTTGAATTTCGATTTTTATTTTAACAAATAAAAATAAACTAAATATTACATGAAAACCACACTCCGCCTTGGACCTCGTGACGTACAATGCACCGGATCAACAACCCTAACAAATTTTATGCTCCCAAATTATAACCGTAATGAAATATTTTATTCGTTGTCGATATTGAGAAAAGTCGTTCAAATCATTCACTGTGTGCGTGGAACGAAACAGGTCTCGTCTAATAAAAAAAAAAATACATTTTGAGCCACAAAATTGAAGCGCTATTACGCTTTTCATGGATCCTAAGAACTTCAAAATTCTCGACATTCACCAGTGATTCTTTACTTAGGGAAGCTTGTTTCTATTATGTTTTCTAAACTCGGTGTCACTCGAATTATGAGTCTATTTCATTATATTTTCTAAATTTGATATGAGTATTTTCTTATTAGGTTTCCTAAATTAATATGTAATTATAATTTTTTTTATAATTATTCATATTTAATAAAAAATTAAAAATTAAAAAAAATATTTTATTAAATCATTATACTCGCATTGCAAGTAAAAATGTAATACTATGGACATATATATAAAAACTAATATTGTGATGTAAGTTAAATGGTTTATGTAAATTAAATTGTTAATAATATAAGGAAAAAATAAAACTCATTGTTACAATTTCAAGATTTTGATTACTAAAATAATTAAAAAAATATATTTATAAAATTTTATTAACTTAATAAACTAAATCATAATCATTTATTATTCATTAAACTATAATTAAAAAATATATATATTTTTTTAAACCTTGAAAAATCATCTAATATATATTAAAAAACTTTAAAAATCTAACTTTTCTTTTAATATAAACTCATTTATCAACCTAGTAATTTAATCCTTCATCCTTGTTTCCTTTTCTCATTTAAAATCATTTCAATAAACTCATTTATCAACCTAGTAATTTAACTTCATCTCTCGCCTTTCTCATTTAAAACTGCTTCAATATAAATAAAGTCTTTAACTTCATCTATATTTTGTTTTAACATTTACCACCCATCTATACTTTGTTTAGGCATTTACCATCCATTTTATAAAATTTATGAAATGTATGAATCGTTAAAAAATTAGATTATCTAATCACCCAATACCCATTTTTACAAAAAAAGGGAAGATGCATTTAAAGTTTAGTATTTAATCATCCATCTTCATACTGTTTTGAATGGTTAAAAAATTACATTATTAAATCACCAATAACCATCCTTACAAAAGGTGAAGATGCATTTAAAGGAATGCTGTAGTGCGTGCCAGTGATCTTCATTTGGACCCAATATCAAGATGTTATGCATAGAGCACCTTCACCTTTAATCCAATCCCCTCAAAACTGTGGGAGTTAAAGGTGGAACTTGATATTCACACCCCATCCAAACACCATTAAAAGTGAAGTGTACATTTATAATGAATGACAAATTTCCAAATTAATTCCATTTATGTACCTAGCGCCCCGGGCCATTTTCTAAATGAATGGCATTTTAATACATTTAATTTCATGGGCTTTTACTCACCACTTACCTTCATCCACTATTATAAAATGTGTCTTGCCATCATCCGTACTCAATGTCATTTTGAATAATATTTACATCGTTTCCTTCATCGTTGGCAATGAAAGAAGCCGTAAACAAGATATAACCGAAATGTCTCATTAATAGCAATGAACCAGCCTCTAATAGTGACTAATGAAGGTCTAAACAACATAAAATTGAAGATAAAGGTATTACCCGTTTCCAAGAATTGCATGAAGGTGACCATAGCGAGAAGGAATTCCACGCTCGATGTCAAAGTCGCAGTAGTTGTTCCATCTCGGGCCCACAGCCTTTTTCCACATCTCGATAAACCCGCAAGACTACAACGCACGGCACCGTGAGTTCGGTTCGTACCACCTACAAAACTCCACAATCCCAAGTATTCGTAAAAGTCGAAGAGAAAACATAATGAATTACAATACAAGAGATCAATAGCCGCAAGCTTTGGAAGGGTGCACCACTGGTGCAGCCATGGTGTTGAAGATAATTACGAGCTTCGGTCCTTCGCCATCCAGGGACCTCTTTTCTCGCGCACTGTGACCAACACAGCTAGGCGTGCATCCTATCACTTTCCGTTCAATTTTCGCCGTAATCGTTTGTCTCCTTTTTTTTTTTTTTGTACACCCCGCCGTTTTGTTACATGTATGTATACATTCGTATATATACATTTGCTATGGCAAACATGGATTCATATGTTGCGTACAAGGGTTTCGCAAATTTGGATTTGTCAAGTCTATCTTTAGGGTTTCAAAATTTGGGGTTGTTGAAGGCACTTAGAGTTCACCATTATTCAACATAATCCTTACGTATCTTCTAAAGACGTAATCCGAGAACAATTCTTATTCAACAACAATCATTTCGATCAAGCTTAGGACCACGTCCCTGAATATTTTTTTAATAAACACACAACCGATAGCGATTTCTCGTTCAAATTTACCATCATTTCAAACAAAATTAGGATTACGTTATCCGTTCTCTCCACCATCAAGGGGTCATCGTTGATAAAATTCCCATTTCCATATCCTACGAATCGCCCCGCATGTATGGCGCATCGCATCTTCTCTTCTACCGGAAGCGAAAAGAAGCCCTCAAGACAATGTTTATCGCATGAGCATTGCGCTCCGACTCGCCCACTACCATACCATGGGGGATCGCCTCCAAGCGGCAAACTGCTACACAGAACGGACAATGCATGAGCATTGTGCTTCTCCTCCCACTCCCCACTTCATGCGACCGTTAAATTCCCTTCAATCGCCACATGTCTACGAAGAGACAAGGGCCTTGTAATGAGTAACGTGCCCATCAACATGGTTGGGAGATCCCCACACCGCTGAGACAAGCACAACTTGTAATCGGCTAACGTGCCCATCAACGTGGTGGTTATGGGATGGGAGGATTTCTTAATTTGATAAAGTGGCGGTTAGCAAATGGCACAAGAATTTCTTAATCCAGATTTGTAAAAAAATTAATTTAAGTACGGTTTAAACACGTGATTTAGATATGCAAGGAAGTTAGTGGGGTAGATTTCATCCATTGATTTAGTGGCGACGACCAGAATATACTGGCATCTTCCAATCCTGACCATCAGATCAAAAAAATTAATTAGCCTAATCACAAAACATGCTCCTTCCGATAGGGGGTTACGCCTATCGGCGTAATTAACTATTTTAAAAATTTTATATTGCAAAAATATTCAACGATCTCAACACAGTAATTGTAAAACCACTTCATTAAGTCCTCCCCCATTCCCTCAACTACAGGCGTTGATTATCCATCATGATGAGGAGATGATTTTCCACTGCGACACTACCAAAATTGCAGTTGCAACACAGTCTACAGACATATTAAAAAAAATCATATCGATCTGCAATTAATCATATTTTAATAAAGCTTTACTGAAGCATTTGCACTACACTGGTAGCAAAAAATTCCTTTTTGACTCTAAATCGTGTAAGCTTCAATCATCTACTGAGGCTAGTTTGGTTAAAACCACAAGACTCAGACAGTCAGAGGAAAGATTTTTTTTTCAGAGAAAGAAAAAACCATTGTTTTATTATAAACAGTCCATAATACATATTACATTCAACCAGATGTATGTAAAACATATTCAAATTGGGAAGACCATGAAGAAAACATTTACATGGTTCCCATCACTACATCCAACAGAAATGTAAACATCAGGATGATTACACAATCCCAATAGATCAGTCAAATACATTGGAATGGAATGGGCGTGAGTCCAATGCTATCAATCAATGATCATTGCATGAAAACCTCAATGCAAGAAAATGGCAACAGTCCATAACAGCCCATGTAGCCGAGAGATGTTCATTCAACGAGTAAGAGCTACTTTGACATTGATGGGCAATATAAAACAGGCTCGCTTGATATTATGTGATGAGGCGCAACCTTGAGACGAATCCTGCAGAAAGAGAATATAAGTATGCAAAGTGGCATAAGATTACACACATGGTATCAAGTGGCATCTAACAAAGTAAAACCAACGGTTACTAAACTGGTTAATAATACAATTTAATTTCTGTGTGCTAGTTTACAAAACTGGTTAAATTCAACCAGATTGCAGATTTTGAAAATATTCACCAAAAACTGTTGTGTACATTACTAGATGATTTTGAAAATATTCACCGAAAACTACTGTGTACATTACTAGATGGCCGTGCAAAATTTTAATGTCATGTGAAAAGCCTGCACAACTTTATTTCTCCGATCTGCAAATTCGCTCCGGGAGATTAAGGTGGACGATGTTCTGTTTTCTGTACTATTGCCCTCTGATAACATCTTCCACTCTTTCGTACCCAAATTCACTTCTACAAATATCGTTTTGCTCCGTCCATTCCTCGCAATGACTCTCACTCTCTCATCTCTGTCGTAAGCAGCGGCCACGTCAAATGACCAAAAATCTATGCTGTATTTGTTCACCCATTCAACAGGCGTCGTTGTCAAGAGCTTCCATTCCTGACTACCCAGATTTGCCTCCCACAGGCCGACTACATTGAAGGGACGCCATTGCAGAAGTTCATGTGTTCCTTATACCACACCTAATACAAATATTTGGGTTTTGTACCCCACAATCCCGATGGTCCGCATCTGTAGAGAGGTGATCCTGCCTATTGTCTGGAATTTCGAGTACAACAACAGTCAATTGGGTTTCTATGTTATAACTCACAATCCTTACCGGAAACGCTGGGACGAAATTTATTTCATCATCGGGATCATGTAAGATTGGGGTACAGTAGATGGTGTTTCCATGTAAAGTGGAATGGACGAAGCCGCGGACAAAGTTGTGTTCAACCTCATAGCAGAATTTTATGGTCCATGTGTCCCTCAAGGAGGTGTAGGTGAGAGCATGTACCTGCTTCTTTCTCACCTCTCCCACCACCACCACTTTAAATGTTTTAGAGGCAAAGTCAACAGCTATGTTCATACTCATGGATGATTGTTGATCGTGGCGCCATAGCTTTTTCTTCAAACACGATTCCAGAGAAAGACGTGGGGTGATCTGTGCATCGGGCAGCAATCGGTGTCCTCTTGTCAAAGGATTGACAACGACCAATCTGCCTGGTGTGTTTTCAAGAAGAATAAGACCGTCGACCACTCCCTTGAGAAGCCAAGATGTACTAGCTGTCATGGGATCAGACGTGGGCAGATGTTGAGCCAGAGAGAGTGTAACGGTGGTCAGCTTCGTTGGTATTGAAGAGGACAAAGCCATCGCGATTGTGGGGAGAAGTGGGGGTGAGAGCGATCCAAGATTGATGGCTCATGTCATCGTACAACTCTTGAAAGATGGGTCTCAAGGAAACCATGTGGTGCCAGGCAACACATGATTGGCGGGCCATCAGGAGATCGGGGATTGAGAGGCGAGATAGAATTTCTTTCACAATACCTTCGGGGAGACACTCCAAAAGGCACGATGGCGTAGTCGGACGAACGCAATATCGTTTGTTGGCACTGTAATTAATAGGAGAAGGGAGGCCATACCTTTTGCTGAAGCGCTGGATTGTTTGATTCTTGTCCTTCTCATCCATCATGGCTGCCTCACTAATCTCTTGATCAGTAGGTACAGGAGCTGCTACGAACTTCTCATCCATCATGGCTGCCTCACTAATCTCTTGATCAGTAGGTACAGGAGCAGCATTCTCAGATCTCTCTTCTGACATCTCTCTTTTCTTCTGGTGCATAAAGTTTTTTATAAAAATTGAGTGGTTTTGTTCTTGTTTGAGGATGCTTGCGGTTCATAATAGAGGCAATGTTATATATATATATATAGGTTTTGTTACAATACTAAGGGTTAATATCATGGATTATCAATACCACTTACCCAAAAAAATCATAACTCAATACTAACAGTTAATACCATGAGTTATCAATAACACTTAACCAAAAAAATGATAACTCACTTCATATGACATTTGTTTTTTAATTAATCGATTTAACTAAAAGGGAAAAATAGACTTTGTTACATTATCCAAGGTTAATATCATGAAACATAAATGACAACTCACTTCATATAACACTTGTTCCTATGATATTTTTCTTTTTAATTAATCATATTTTTTTTTGGTCTAACCTGGGGAATTGAACATTGAATCTTTTGTTTTACACATGACTTTGGAAATAACCCTATTTTGAAATAAACATATCTATCAACCTAACAAAATTTATCTCCCTAACAAAATTTATCTGGCTCCTTTGCCTTAGCAGAACATGCTGAAAAGACAAAACATCACATTTGTATTGAAGATGCTAAGGTTATTGTGAGGATTGACCATTTCCACAACCGAAAGTTGAGGATTGACCATTTCCACCGAAAGTTGAGGAAAGCCTTAGAAATCAAAAAGAGACCGGTAAACCTTAACAGGGATGATGAGTGGAGTGTATCGGTTTTCTTCCCTTAGGTTCTATTTATTTTTCCTTTTTTGTTCTTTATTAATTTATTTATATTTATTTATTTATTATTATTTATATTTATTTATTATTTGTTTATTATTATTATTATTATTTAGTTATTTATTTATATTTTATTTATTTATTTATTTATTTATTACCTATTAAATATTGTAAATAAGTATTTATTAAAATCATAACTCTTATAATTTTAGATTATTATTAATTAAGAATATATGAATATTAGATTATATTCAAATATTTTAATTATTAAATATAATAATGATAATAATAATAATACAATTTTTATTTTGTTTTATTAAATTTCTTATTCTAGTCAAACTAGCCAATATTCTACAATGACTATTTGGAGCTTCATTATCGTTAGAGCTTCATTATCTATTCAAACTAGGTCCTAGATTAGATTTCTCATCTTGTCCTGATGATGAACCACACTCGTTGGTTTTCATCTTGTCCTGATGACGAACCACACTGGTTGGTTCGAAACGCGTTGACAAAATCTGCTTGAATGTGATTTTCACCGAAAGATTTTATACATAAATTAAATTAAATTAAATTTGTTTTATTTTATTAATATTTAAAAACAATTTAAATTATTTTAGAAACTCTTTCCAGAATGAAAATTGTCACTTTTGTTTGGCATTTTACAAGAATGAACACCAATATGCTTATCCTGTAATCATCTCAAATTTAAGTGTGACGAAGGATGTGTAGGGTGCTTTGGGATTTGGGATGGATTCGACTATCATGGCAACATTGGATTTTTTGTAAGTTGGTGCACTACAAGGAATTAAGAACAACCTTATTAACTTGGTGCACTACAAGGAATTAAGAACATCCTTATTAACCGCAATTAACATCATTTTCTTTTGTATAGTGCAATATCCCTGTTGTGTGCCCTTCCAGGTTTGTTAGACATGTTCACCATTGGCTCTTTTTCTGTAAGGGTGGTGGTTGGGAAAATACGTTAATGGAATTTATTTTAGATGATTGAAGTAAAAATAAGGATGACTACAAGGCACGATGCGAATAACTTATATTCTCCTTCCTATTAGGGAAGTAAGCCTGGGTGCAAGGACATGGTAGTCCCTAGTGCCCAAGTGGTCAAAGTTGAACCACATATCTACATTATAATCGACCTCATTCAATTAAATATAAGTGGTAATGAGCATATAGAGAAATCTAGGTACCCTACTCTATAGTAGATTCGTTTCATCCATGTTCATTTTGTTGGGACAAACAGATTTCAAAAACTTATAAAGAGTAAGGTTATTCTTAGGTCAAGGTACTAGGGACTGAAGCTATTACCTAAGGAGGCAAGTAAGAAATAAAAATTGAGTGTCCATAGGGCAAGGTTAGTTAGTTAGGTTAGAGAAGCAGCCCGATAGTCCGTGACCAGAATGGTGTTCTTCTACGTGATCTGGTCTCAATACCACGTGCCCTGTAATTATGTGGTGGTGGTCATTCTATGCGTAGGAATTTTTTATCATCCCCCCGATCCCCGGAATGATGTTGGGATTCTAAGTGTCATGTTACCAGCTCGACGTTAACTGGAAAGAACAATGGGTTGTCAACAAGCTTTAGACCCATGGGATTTAGAAGAAGGAAGAACAATTTATCACGCTTGCTTTCTTATACTTTCTTGGGAGTCAGGATACAGGGTAGGACGAAAGGAGCATATTTCCTTGGCGAGGGAAACAATGAATACAACTACGTACACGGAAGATACAATGGCAGATATGGATGTGGATACGACGACTACAACGGATATTAGTGGATACGGAAACTGCAGCCAATGTAGTACTTAGTTTGAGGTGCACCAATAGAGAGAGGAGGAATTTTCCACTGCTAGCCGGTATCAGTGACCAGAGGGTCTGGATGATGTAGTCTATGAGGTCACGGAAAAATGACAGCTTGAACCTTAGTGGCCTATAACATTACTATAATAATAATAATGCACATCACATCCTTAACAACCACATAGGGATAATAGTTGTATACCCTTATTCCTTAAGATATAATGTCATTACACAAGAGCATTGCCTTTCAAAATTGCCATGTTTTGTAAAAGGTCTGGAAAATGGACACTTGCCAAGATTTTCGATAAAGTTGTCTCCATGGAGAATGACATGATCAGTCTCGATGTCAACCCCAAAACTCAAGAGAATAAATCGGCCCCGCCAGCTAAGTAAGAAGCCCATTCCTCAACCTAAGGCTAACACGGAATCAAAGAACAAGGAAGCCACAGATATGGAAAATATTCATAGGGTAATGAATAAGTTTTCGAAATAGATCATTTATTTAAAGAAGGCAACTAGAGAATCATCATTTGGGAAGAAGCAATGGAAGTTGTTCAAGAAGCCAAATCCTCCACCAACTCCTCCTCCTACAAATACAACTGGAATTCACTTTGAGGATTTCCCGATGGAGAGTCACTGTAGGGCACACCATGAAAATCACTCAGAGAAAGGGCTGAGTTCATCAAAATGTTAGGAGTGTTCAATAATCCTCCTACCCAGAAAGAGGAAAAGGAGAAAACAAAGTTATATCCAACCATCTTAAAAGATAACTTGGAACCTTCCGATATTCACTCAGGTAATATTAAGGCTCCTCATATAATGAGGATAATTTATTAATATTATATCCCTTAAGGTTGTGAGACTATTAATATCGTGATTGATACGCTAGAGCAGAAAGGATGAGGATAGAGAATGTAGCGATAAAGACAAGGGTCGATATGGAGGAAACACGAGTGGAATGGGAATGGAGAATGAACAAGAAGGAGCGAGTAGGGAAATGAAGAAGGGAATATAAAGAGAGAGTAGGAGATGGAGACAGCTAGTCCCTACCTTGCGGCAGTGAAGAAACCAAGACTAAGATCATGCTGAAGAAGACTGTGAAGAAGATATAGTTGATGGAGAACAATTTTTCCAAGCTATTGAGTAGCTTGCTTAAGTTCTTCCATGAACTAGATAACCAAAAGTGCTCTTTTTCTCCTGCGGAGCAACCTATTTTGGATAGAAATCACCTCCATACATCTGTATGGAAATATAGTATACAATAGAATAGAGCTTTCTATTCATTGATGCAGAAAATCAAGGACATGTGTGTCAAGAAAAAGCAGCTAAAGAGCAAGGCCTCAAGTCTAAAGATGAATTCCATACTTACATGGAACAACTATGTGATATTGTGGAATGGGAGTAGAAAGTACCTGAGTAGATTCACTCTAAAAGCTTCAGGAGGAAGTTAGGGTTGTCCTTCCCTTGCCTCGCTCTTGCGACATGCCCCAAACAACAACATTCACTGACTTCCCATACAGCCCAACCTCCATGAGTCATCAAAGGGTTGTACTGACACATACTCCATCTCCAGAACTAAGATTCAAAGATTCAACCACACAAATATTTTTGATAGTATAGTGGTGCATTTGGAGTAGATATGACTGTTTAAGAAGAGTATGAAGGTCGGTTGGTCCCAGTCACTGATATTAACCAATTTCATTGTATTACACATTGCTCATACAGTCGATTGAGTTGTCATATACCGATTTTTCAAAGTTTGACACGTAGAAGAAGACAATCAAGGGTTGTTCAGTCCTACAGTGAGGATTTCCCTATCGTCTCTTCAACTGGTGATCTTATCACTAACTCTTTAAAAATATTGAAGAACCTTTGGGAATTATTATTTAAATACCATAAGAGGAATCAACTTTCGATATTTTACAAGGTGGTGGTTCTACTCCTCCAAGAACTCTGTCCTCCACACTTGCAATTCAGAAGGACCCCTAGTCCTCTTAGGAATAAAATAAAAATGGAAAATGATAATGCTAATATGCCATCTCTAACCTAGGATGTAGTTGCAACTCCAAGGGATGTGCATGACTTACCAAAGCATCGAGAAACACTATTACCAATTTTTGACCCAGATAAGAAGGAATCACCTAAAGACCATGTCAAGAAATTCATGCTAGCCATGAAGCTTATGAATGTGCAACATGAAGATGTGGTATGCCATATGTTTCCTTATACATTTTAAGGTAAATATTTGATGTGGTACTTTAGTCTAATGCAAGGATCCATCACAAGTTGTCATCAATTTGAATCTTTCCTAATCACTGAATTTTGAGATGAGAAGATCCTTGCAACGCTTGTGATTAAAATATCAAAAATGAAAGTGCAAAGTAAAGAGAAGGTGAAGGAATTTAACCAAAGGTTTACCACTCTTCTAAAAAGATACTAGCCGCCTCAAAACCTATTGTGAATGTGCTTATTTAATTTTAATTTACTTCTTTACCTATTACAATAGCTATGTTTGTAAAGAGAGAAGGAAAGAAGACACTCATGGAAAATTCCGATGACGCCATCAAGGTCGAGAAGGAAATGATGAGTCTAAAAGAAAATCCTGGTGTAGAAGGGAAGAAGGTAGAGGCATCAAGCAAGTAGTCGGTGATATTGAACAATATCAATACCGTGAACAAGAAAAAGGAAGTAGTGGATGTGGGAGGCTGACATAAGATGGTTCAGAAATTGATGAATGAGATTATCATTCCAAAGAGCTCGCACAATAATTGACCATATAAGAAGGAAGCTCCTCCTGCAAAACCTCCTACCACTATTGAAGAGGATGAATTATGATCTCTATAGGAATGTTTATTGACTTGTAGATCATATACCACGTATAGCTAAGTTGTAAATTCCTTCATGTTAAGCATGTTGCACTACTAGATGAAGGTTTGAATAAGCACCATTGCACAAGGAATCCCAACAGGAAGAAACTCTAAAGTTGAAGGGAAGAGACATAGAACTTGAGTTACTCATGTTGGTACTAATAAAAATTCAGGAAACAAGGTTGCATATTTAATCTGGACTCCTAAGGTATCCCAATCAACCAAAGCCATGCAAGGAGATTTGGCATGGAAACCTTGTATTGTGCTAATAAAATAAAGGCATAAGTGCACCCAAAAGAAAATGCCAATCCCAAAACAAGTAATAATGTTATCAAAGGTGAATCTAGCTGCGGTGTGAGCTTGCACAAGGATAGAAAAGTGACAGATAAGCTAATTTGTAATCGTAATACTACTACCAGTATTGGTTAATCAACTAATGCAGTTGATTTTGCATATTAAATTACTAGAGAGTGAGAACGAACACGACCTATCAGTTTCAAGCAAGAATAGGAGAGTAAATAGTGTTTAGAGGCTATTCCACACAAAACTTGATTGAAATTAATCATCAAACTAGGTGAGTGACGATGGATGAGGAAGAAGGTCACAAGTAATTTAAACAACCGGCTTGGGTTGTAGAAAGCAGCAAGGTGATAAAATTGGTCTAGAGGTAATTTCCATAGAATGGGGAAGCACTCAATGGAGACAAAAAAGACAAATGAATGAGTAGGTTATTAGAATTATGTAACAAGCGAAGTAGTGGCCTCGACTGATCTGGTCCATGGAAAAATGTAAATGGTAGATACTCTCAAAAAGATTATTATAGATGTCAATATTGAAAATACCTTCTGATCCTATCTAGACAGATAGGAAACGGAATCCAGGGAAAATAATGAAAGAAAATGGATATAGTGGCGCTAAAAGATAGGTGCTTAGAGTCTCAAGGAATTCACCCTCTCCCTCCCCCCTCACCCTTCCCCTAAGCAGGAAAGAGTTAACGCATATATTCGGTACGGGAAAGCCATTTTATACCTTGCATTCTTCTCTTTAAGATAGTATGAAAGGTCTCAAATTAATAAGAAATTCATAATCATGGAAAGTAGGAGCTTCTAGTAACAGTTAGGAGGAGCTTATGGTAGTAAAGATAATAATATAAATGAAAACAAAAGAACCTCTAGAAACTGGGTCAACATAATTTATTTAATGTCAAAAGAATGCAATGTTGAGCATTTGTAGTGTTGTAGGTTAATACGAATTCTCTTCTTGATAATTACTTGTGAACTTACTTGTGTTAGTTACGTATTCTCTTAGTTAATCTTTCATCAAGTCAATTATCGAAATGCACAAGACACAAAAGTTAGGCTCCTAGAGCTAGGGAAAAACCTCTCCCACTTGGAGAGGAAAACCAACAAAGAATTCTTCTTATAGATCTTCAAATGACAATTACCATGACCCAGACTTAGACCCTTGACCTATGAATGCTTCCAAGACCTTGTCTCCACATCTTTCTCACCCTTCAAACTGATTCTTCTTTTCTGCACCAACCTGCACTGTTATTCTCCTCTACTAGAGAGCTCGGTCCCTAGGTCTATATTTCTCGAATCTTTGTTGTTGCACTAGAAAGTTTATGTACCTTGCATAGTAATGACTTTTCCACTTTTCATAACTCTGAATCTTCTTCACTTGAGGAGTCAGCAAGAAACATTATAGATTACATACTTCATTCCACTTTTAGTGCAGAACGTATTCTCCACAAGTTTGACTGTAATTTACTTCAGGTTTGATTGCAGTTTACTTCAAGCTTAACTCAGAATAGTTTGCATTACTTCTATCCTTATATCCACATTTATGACCCTGATCACATCCTAAGAAAATCCGCACTTTTTACTTCAGGAAATCTACAATTTCTGTTCTCAATAAATCCGCAATTTTGTCTCAGGAAATCCACAACTCTGTTTCAGGAAGTCTGTAACTCTATCTCAAAAAATCCAAAAATTATGTCTCAGGAAATCCGTAATTCTATTTCAGGAAGTCCGTAACTCTGTCTCAAGAAATCCACAAATTTTGTCTTAGGAAATTTGCAAATATTGTTTCATATTGATCCACAAATTTCAGAGATACACGAGCTTGTTTGTTTCTATTTTGCATAGCCTAGTGGGGTATTTATAGTTGCCACAATCTGTAAATTAATCCGACCAGTGCATGAATAGGTTTGACTGTTCTTAAGCTGACTTGTCCAACTGTTTAAGAGGCCGACTTTTCCAAGGAGTATTCCAGCAAGGTGACAATTGTTTTTTTTCACTGTATTTGGACCTGTATTCAATGTTGCATTGAGGGCTATAGTGAGCTTATTCCACAAGGTCCATGAGCATATATCTAGACTTAACTCAAACCTATTGGACATCAAGAAGAATTCCATCTACTTATGCTTATGAAACCCATGAAGCAAATAAAACAATAATATATATTATTTTGACTTCTTCTTTTTTATAATTACATAACTACATAATTACATAGTTAATGTGAAGACCGACCTAGTTACACTTTTCAACATGCAATACTTTAAATAATACCCAAACAACATGCAATTTAACACTCGACACTAGGCAATCTAATAGACACCGATAAAACTAGGCTCGCTACACCAGTAGGCTAAGAAAGAGATACAACAATAGATTTTTAAATTACTGTAGGCCCAGAAATGTATTTAATGTTTAATTCAATTCAATTATACAAAAAATGTCATTAAATGTTTTGTAACACTAAGCATGGAGCACCAGGACGCATGTATTACATGTGTTAGTTAATTCCATGGAAATATTGGATCATAGTGCATGTATTATGTGTGTTGTTTCCAATATTTTTATACCTACGAAGTAAATGATGCCAAGCATTTCAGCAGATAAAAACACAAATTGTTTCTATATACAATGCATTCTTCACGCTAAGATGAGAACCGAAATTCATCATTCTAGTCTCTCAATTCAGTCTCAATTAAATAGAGAAATACGTATATTTATCTCTCGATTCAGTCTCAATTCAGTAGAGAAATACACATATTTATATATAAAATACACATCTTGGTTCACTTTTGAGATCAATAATTGGTATTGAATGAGCTTCTAGTTCAATGGCTAAAATTGTAGCTTTTGCTCAATCGGGATGAAGGGCAACATTCCATGTTTGACTATAAGAACCTTGGTCCAAAGAGGAATCTCCCTTATCAGTCTACCTCTAACTCTGTCCTTACATATAGCTTCTGCCTTCAAAAATTACTGGTTATTTTCCACAACAAACTCAATGATGTACCCTTCAAGCATATTATGCACCCATAAGTCTAAATCTCGTGAAATCTGATGATCCACCCAATGAAAAGTAGAAATATTGACAGTAGTCGAGCTGATCATTCTCTTCTCTCTCTCTCTCCTTATACTATGGTGCTTATTAGAGTCGCTTCAACAAAGATAATTGGGTTGCATAAGTTCGATCCAAGTCATAGTCACAATCAGTGCTCTTGCAGCCTTGAAATGGATTCCTAAGTGAAGGTGTATTTAATTGAAGTGCGAAAGTCGCTCGACCATAAGGAAAAGGAGAGCAGGTAATCACATTGAGCACCTCACATAGATAATCATAGACAGACATAAAAAATCATAGAAAGACAGAAGGTTAGTGCAAAATAACTTGGAAAATCCATAATCATAGGGGAAAGGCTCAGTCTATCAATAGGTCTGGACATACTAGCAAGAAAGACCATCTTTCCAAAGACAAGGTTAAGGAATCATAATGGTCCCGACTCCAAAATCCCATGGTTGGTGGGATGCAGGTGAAGAAGCAAGGGTGAAGGACATGGGCATCTGAGTGCATCATCAAAGGACAAGAAGGTACAATTAGTTGTTACCTTAGATTACAAAGGTGGATAAGTTGGGTTATTTGTTTTCACACAGTACACTTTGTCATCCAGAAACCATTTTCTGGCTCAGATTATGAAGGGGATTACTACCATCTATCCCCATCACTTCACCATACCAAAGTTTCTGAAATTCCCGAGTCTTCATGATATTTTTGAGGCCGGGAGAAATTTCACTTGGTTTACGAACTTGTAAACTCTGTCTTTTGCCAGATAATCCTTTCCCTAGAGCAGCTAAACATTTTACCACCATAGACCTAATCAGAAATTTGATTCATAAAAACCAAGGAGAGAGTTATGTATTCGAAAAAAAGTTGAAAGGAAAAAATATAAGAGCACAATTACCTCTAGATTTACTCAGCCAGTCCAACAACAAACCCCATTCCATACATCCTTATGGTTTTCGTTGTCGTCCAATTTCAATGTTTTTCTTTTACTTAACGTTGTCTCTAGATTTTGGTTGTTAAATGACAATACTTTTCTGCTCGTGACATTGTAGATCTCTTTGACTATTGTTTGAAAATCAAAGGACACATTTGTAGAGTCCAGGGTAGATGTTTCCATGAAGAACATATCCTTAGACTGGGCAAGTGATGCTCTTTCATCTACCGAAACTCTCTTGCTTCCTTTAGGTTGCACTTGTTTCCCACGAGCATTGTCACAGTGCCAGGGTCAGAGCACACTACAAATCACTCAAAATTAAATTCATAAATTTCACATGATTCATTCCTGCATTGAAGGGAAAGCCACTTTAAGACATTGAAAAAATTTCGCTCAAGAAAACCAAAACCGTGAAGAATAAATAAAATTTTCATAAAATTCAGTAGCGGAACCTAAAAGCACAGACAAAAATGGAAGCAAGAATATAGAAAATATTTCGTCAATGAAATTCCACTAAAAACTACAAAATGTAAAAGCTCATACATAATAAAATGGTAGCCTTTTACCCTGCACAACAAATAAATTAATTTCTACCAGACTGCCTGGAGTTCTGTCAAAATTTTAGAAGCTTGTGAGGAAAAGGTGAGGAAAATAGTGGTTAGATACCTACTGCGGAGTTCTTCAAGCCAGCGATAGATGTTTTGGAAAGCATCGCGCCTAAAACTGTAGCCTTTTACCCTGCACAGTAGATAAATTAAGTTATACCAGACTGTCTAGAGTAGCCGCTAAGATGCCCAACCATGTCCCGTTGGATCTGTTGAAAAGGTACTCAATATTGTTCAAGGCCACGAGGGTGAAGCAAAGGTATTCAATATTAGCATGATTACCAGGTGTAAAAAATTGAAGGACCCTAATTACCAAGTGTAAAACTAAGGGAGTCCATATGTCTTAAAATTAAATTCACACGAAGGTGGAAAGTACAATACTCAACTTGGCTTGGTTACTTTGTGTCTTTGCGTCTTGAAAAAAAATCATTCGCATAACATTTAATGTTTTAGTTTAATTCTAGCATTAGTTTAGTATTTTCAAAATAAAAACAAGATCGATGAACATTGTTATCACTCCACCGAATCTCCGAAGGCTGAGAAGAATACCAACAAAGGTAACCACATACCACTTTGACCTAGTAGCTAGCCCTGCTAGGAAGGAGAGGGCTCTCTCGATGAGATCACAACCAAATTGATTGGATAATGATGATTTTAGGCTAGGTATAATAGGCTCTAGGATTTGATTGATTAATTTTGGGTGTTGAATGGTGAATTAGGTCTAGGAAGAACTAGGTCAGGGCATTGAGAATCAGAATTGCAGAGATCTAATGGGGAAAGGTATGCATGCACTTTAGAACTTTCAGGTATCTTGATGAGTGTGATTATACTAGTATGGTTTCACAAATAGCATGGAAATTATGAATTATTTTCTATCAGAAGAAAGTGAAACCCAACTATGATAATTCCTCCAAAACAGAGCATCAAATATTGAATTTTTCTTATCTAACTTAGGAATCAATCACATTGAGATATGGAAATGAAAATGAAAAGAATAATACATTCAAACATATGAAAACATAAGAGGCAACACTGCTAAAACACATACCACAGGAATCCCACCAAAATAGTTGCAACTTTTTCTATTAGTTCCTGCCAAAAATGATTGATTACACTAGTGTTCAAAGATCAATTACACAACATACAACCCTTGCAATGGCAAATGAAATGAAAGATATAGAAGAAAAAAGACTTCTCCCACTCTCAGGGGTCAAATCCATGACTTGTGGAGTTTTTCCCCAAAGTCCTCAACTAAAATCCTAATGACTAGGGACGTCAACAAATGCATCCCTATCTTTGATGAAACTGATGCACTTGACCCAAAATTACATTTTTACTTGATGTATCTACCTCTAGTAGCTAAAAAAGACATAATTACATTTTATTTTTACATTTACATCAGTAAAACTCCTTGGAATCCATCAATCAAATGAGAAAAAGTGAAATTTCTGAAGAAAACATGAGACTGGAAAAAGCATAGCGTGTGTGCAAAAAGTGCAGCATAGACCTTCCAATTGACTTTTGACTGCCTTGCTGAAGTCGAAATTGAGCCAAAGATATATCATTGGAAAGGTAATCCTGTCTAGTTGTCAAATATGTCCTCAAGAACCGAAAATAACTAATTTAAGCCCTTCAAAATTAAAATTTCCCAAGATAGGTCAAAAAGCACATCAAGAGGCTGAAAATAGTGGCATAAAGGTGTTTTTTAGGTGATTTTTTGGGCTTTTCCACTTGTCAAAAGCTCATATTTTGGAATGCTAATAGTAAAAATGTTATGTAGAGACCATTATGTCTCCAACCATGTAGATTTTTCATCATTTATATGCTCCTAGAAAAAGTGCATCATGGCCCATGCTGCACTTTTTGTAGGTTGATTATGTAAAGAACTTGTAAAATTTGACCAAAATGCCAAAAAACCCAAAAGCTTGCCCGAAAAATCTCAAAATTGCTGGATGAAGTCTTGATGAAGTATTTCAAGCTACCAAGGAGGCATCAACATGCAATTCAAGTTTACCCTTCTCCTTTTGGCTGATTAGGGTTTCCTTGAGCTTATCCTGCAACTGTTTTACCTTGACATTGCAAATCTTGTTTCTGGTATGGTAGTGGTCAGCCATGTGCCTCAACATCTGATTGCCCTTATTTTCCTTTTGAAGAAGCTTCTCTAGGTGTACTTTTACTCTGTCAAGCCAAGCTTCCCTATTCTCATTAATTTCCATGGAAATCCTCTCCTCAAAGGTGAGCTCTTCTGCCTCATGTTGTTTTCCTGGTCGGATGCTCTTTTAAGGCCCCTTTTTTTTGGTCTCATCTTGGTGATCTGAGCCTCATCCTCATCAGACTTATCATGTTCCATCACTGATTTGCCTTTGACATCTTACCTCTTATCCTTCAACAAGTCCATTTCCAAGAGTATTTGTTTTTCACTCAACTGTTTGTTTTCTTGCTCAAGGAAGGAAAGGACGAACTGTGCCCTTGCCAAATTATCTTGCAGATCTCTGATTTTGGCATATTTCTCTTTGTTGACCAGGTTTAAGGTTTCCTGTTCATCTTGGACCTCCAAGTCCACCAGGTCAAAATCATGTTCTTCCTCATGGTGAAGGACTTATTTCTCTTGGACAATTGCCTCGTGTTGCTTATGATATCCCTGTTTTGATGATGTAGAAGGAAAGGCCACTTCCACAATTTGTGGAGAAAACACTTTCCTATGTCCTCTCTGGTATTTTTTGATCTCTTTGTCCTTTTTACCTTTCTTAACTGTAACCCTGCTATATGACCTAGTTTTTTTTTTTAGAAACTAATTTTGATGGTGGAATAGGTCTAATAAGCTCATTTGGTGGTGATGTGAAGACCTCTGCCTCAATGAAAGTCTCCCATGCAATGTTCATTTTTTTGAGGGGATGAAGGACAATGATTTTAATGAGTGAGTGATGGAATAGGTTGTTCATTTGAAGCTCATATTCTCTATTATGTACTATGTAGGCCATTTTGTCAATGCTCTTGTACAAATAATATGGAATGTTGAGAAATTTCACCCTAGTGAAATGCATGAGTAACCTGATGTGATAGTTGTACATATTGGAGAATCTACCCTCACAAGTGAAATATTTCATGATGATTTTCATCATGGGATCAAACCTATTAAGAAATTGACCAAAGGGAATATTTTCTTGATGTTTTATTTGTATGGTGCTGTGAGGTAAGGTTCATACATCTAGGCATCCAAATCCTGAGTTTTGAACCACTTTTAACCTACAATAGGTATCCTTGTTGCTGCTACAATAATGTCTGTAGAAGTGGCAAATGCCACCCATGGAATTGTGACTTGGTATTTTTGTATGTTAGTGATGAAGATCCTGGTCACATTAGGATGGCTCTGGACTCTTTGGACCATCTCACAAAACTCAAAACAACCTATATGCTTGAAAAATTTAACTGCTAGGGGTGATGACATCAATTCTCTAGTGTCTGATGGCTCAAGCCTTAGTATTCTCCCTCCTTTATTGTAGGTTTTCTTCTCTTCTTCTATGGTGTTTCTCTCTTCCTCCATGATATTTTTGTTTGTTTAGAAACCCTAGGGGAGAAGGGGAAGGAAAAGGGAGTTCGATTATATGGTTAGGGATTTGGGATAAGTGAGGGAAAATTTAGGGGAGGGTGTAAGGGGTTTATGAACCTTAGGTAAGTGATAGGGAGTTTAAATGAAAAGGGGGTTTGGGTAGGGAATTCAATTACAAGGATGTAGTCTAGCTACCTAGAAAATCGTAGTGTAGGGGTAGGGTTTTAGGAAATATGACTTAGGAGTGGGGAATGAAGGGATGTGAGGGTAGTGGGGGATGAATTAGAGTGTGAAGGAGGTAAATAGGTCTAGGGAAAAAAAAATTAACCTTACAAACTTTGAAAACTAGGGTTTAATCACTAGAACATTTCATGGAGGGCAATGGGAATTTTTAACCATAAAATTATGACAATGAGCTGAATGGAGGCGCTTGGAGGATGCAACTTACTTGAAAATGGACGAAGAAACATTTAGTTGCTGCTTAGAACCCTTTCAGACAAGCTTTGAGGTTGTAGCTACTTCACTAATAAAAGTGCAATGAGCTTGATATAAGCGCAGGGAACTCTAAAAAAAGCACAACGTCCTAAAGAAAAGTGCAGTAGTGCTCACTGCAAAAAGCGCAACTCCTTGAGGAAAAGCATAGTGATGGACCTGAAACTCAGTTTTTTGAAGAAAAAATCGGTTTTTTGACTTGGGTAACTTGAGAGCTCGATGTTGGAGAATGAAAATGACTGAATTTTGGTCTTTGAGGGATTTTTATACTTGGATAAATATCATTAAATGGACATGGACCCACATTTCCTTTTTTCAAAATCAACCTTACATTGCTTTTTACCTTTAACCTTTGAACTTTATCTTTGAACTTTATATTTTGATGGCTTAGGAACACTGAAATTTTTTTTGGAACCTTGAACATTTGTTGATGGAACTTTGAGTATTTGCAGCTACTTGGAACTATGAAGTACATATTACCAATTAGGAACATAAAATTACATTTTTCTTTGAAATCAAATTTACTGATGAAATTTCTTTATTGTGACTCCTTCACTTGCTAGACTTTATGCATGGAATGATGATTTGATGACCTTGGAATCCTAATACCTAATGGAGAATATGGAATGAATGAAACCATGATGAAAATGAATGTAATTATGATGAAAACTCATGAATTATGGTACACTCAGCTTAGAGGTGAAATGAGCTAGCAGCTAGTAAAATTTTGAAAGGAGTGAAATCAGACCTAGATCTACATACAGTGACCAAATTTTTGCATGATGACCTAATGGAATGACAAAAATTGACAATGAGACCCTAACCAAAAATGATAAGATTCCATTTAATCACTGGTGGTAGGATGAAAAAACTGACACTAACATTGGCTCCAATCGAGGACGTCAGCTCCTTGGAGGTGTCAAGAACACCGTAGACCAAGTAGCCTAACCATTGGGCATGGAGTCAAAAGCTAAAAACCAAACTGAATCCTGAAAACTTGATATAATAAACTGACTCAAAACTGGATTGAAGTGACTTTGACTAAACTTTGAAAACAACAGAAAAAAATGAAACTTTATGGCCTTCATCTCGGGCTCCAAGCTTCGATGATTCTCCGCTTCACACTTGCAGAAAAATTAAATTTATATAAACAATGGAATTTGGAAATTTTTAAAAATTTGCATTAGAAAAGATAATGCTTAAGGATCCTACCGTTGATTGGTCCTCCTAAGCACTCTTCTCCATTCATCTCCTTCAATATGAAAGCATGTGGTCCATGAAAGGCTGAAATCTTATATGGCCCTTTCCACAGGTTCTCAAATTTTTCATGCTTTCCTTTTTTCTCGTTCCTATTATCCCATCATAGGACCACATCTTCAATCTTGAAATCATCTGACTTTTTCTTGTGGTCATATACCTTATTTATATTTTCATGAAGCTTTGGTTGTTTGTTGAATATAGATCATCTGATTGATCTGGCGATGTACATCATTCTCTTCACTTCCTACTTCTTGTAACAACTTCTTGACCGAGACTGCAAGTGATGTAGGGAAAACAATGTCTACACCATAAACCAACTGAAAGTGGGACATTCCTATTGATTTCTTACTACTCACCCTGCCCGCCCACAAAGCATTAACAAGATTTTTGTGCCAGTTCTTCTTGTTTTCCTCCAACATCTTCTTTATGATATTAATCAAATATTTATTAGAAGATTTTGCTAATCCATTACCTTGCAGATAATATGCAGTTGAGTGCCCCAATTTGATGTTGTACTTGTCAAATAACTCAACCATTTTCTTCGACTTGAATGCAGCCGCATTTTCAGTAACGATCTTATGAGGACAACCAAAACGAGACAAAATGTTAGTCTCGAAAAACTGAATAATTAATAAATCTGTTTCTTGCCTTGTTGGGATCACTTTGATCAATTTGGTGAAGTAGTTAGTGATTGTTAAGATCCATTTATGTTTTGTATATGATGTAGGGTGAATCTCTCCAATAAAGTCAAGGCCCCACTGCTGAAAAGGTGCATGCACTGAAATATGTTGCAAAGGTAATGGAAGAAGTTTTATTTTACCTTGAAATACTTGACACTCATGGAAACTCATCACTATTTTATACAAATCTGCAAAAAGAGTTGGCCAATAATATCCAACCCTCAACACTTTGTTAGGCATGTTTTTCCAAAATAGATGACCCCCACAATCTCCCCTATGGAAATCATTCATTACTTTTTTGGCTTCATTTTCAACTAAATAGTTAAGAAAAATACCTCCCGGGTCTTTCCAATAAAGAGCGTTGTCCAAAATGTAGTATTTGGAAGCCTTCAACTTTAATGATCTACCCTTACTCTTAGACATGCCTAGAGAAGGATTTAAATGCTAAAGAACATATATGATATTAGAATACCAAGGAGAAGAAATAAAAATATCAGATACATGTATGAGAGTGCCATCCTCTTCTTCATCGGACAAAGCTAAAATGAGGTTGATATCTAGAGCGTGTAAATTTGATTGAGCTATGAGCTTGGCTAAACCCTGATATTTGATCAGATTTGTGGGCTTGATCTCAAGGTCATATTATAACATTGCTGCTATCCACTTCCCTCTTCTGCCTTCTGGATTAGTCTGCATGAGAATGCCCTTTACTGCTGCATTGGGGACATAAGCTAGAATATGTGAATGTAAGATGTATACACAGAAGTCCTTCAATGCCTTTACCAGGGCCAAGGCTTGCTTCTCAATGATATTGTATTGAAGGGTTGCATCCCTGATGGTTCGACTAAAAATGCAATGGGTTTCTCGGTCTTATCCTTCTTTTGCATCAAGACTGCAACTAAGGTATGCTCGGAGGCAAATGATAATATGATAAAATCAATAGAGTAATAAGGGCTAATTAAAACAGGGGTTGTAGTTAAGGAAAAATTCATTAAGTTGAAATAATTTTTGGCATCCTCAGACCACTTTACCTCGTTGTCTTTCTTTAGCATGTTGGTCATTTCTCAAAGATGCTCACCCAGATTTGGAATAACTCTTCTTAAGAAGTTCATCTTACCATTGAAAGCTTGGATTTCTTTCTTACTGCGTAGAAAATCAATTTTTTGAATAGCCTTAACCCGAGAGGGGTCAATCTGGATACCATCCTTGGGGATGATGTGACCAAGAAGCTTGCCATCCTCCATGGAAAAAAGGCTCTTTTTGGATTAAGAGAAGATCTGAATTTTATGCATTTCTGAAATACAATTCTTAAGTGATACAAGTGTTTGTCATCGGAATGAGATAAAAATGTCAAATCACCAAGATATACAACTAAGAAAACATATTTCTCATCTGCAAAGGATATATCCATCACCCATTGAAAGGTGGCCACTGCATTCTTGATTCTAAATGGCATCTTAGCATACTTAAATGTGCCCCAAGGTGTCGTGAAGGCAGTTTTTTCTTGGTCCTTCTCATGCAATAAAATTTGATTGTATCCTGAATATCCCTCAAGAAGCGACATTCGGGAAGCTCCAGCCACTCTTTGTAGGATATGATCCATTTTGGGAAGGGGATAATTATCCTTAAGAGACACCTTGTTGAAGTTTCTAAAATAAAATCAAAGCATGATTTCTCCAGTTTTCTTCCTTACCAGAACTAGATTTGATGTCCAGTCAGAAAATCTGATGGGAACAATGATGTCAGACTTACAAAATTTGTTCACTTCCTTTTATATCGATGGAAACAACCTCGGGTTGATTCTTCTCAGCTTTTGTCTAAAGGGCTTTTGGTCGGGCTTGATTGGAATGGTATCCTAAATGATATTCTTATCATAAACTTTAAATTCTGCACAATCCCAGGAAAATACATCAGAAAATTTAGACAATAAAGCAATGTATTTGTCCTTTACCTCAAGAGATAAATACTTGGAAAATTTGACCATCTTAGGTTTTTCTGTTGTTTCTATATTCACATCCTCCACACATTTCTTTGTTGGAACCAATGTCAGCTTCCTAGCAACATCATCCTGATCAAACAATTCTTCCAAAGGTATGATACCTGAGTGGGTTCAATGACTGAATCTAAATTTAAAATTAAAATGACTCAATAAATATCATACATATTTAACATATTTAAAATGGTTATATTAATATTAGATGTATTTACATATTATTGATAAAATTAAGCATGTGTTCCTCATATTATCGATAGATTTTCCTTGGTCGCACACGATTGAAACCAACCTAGATCCATCTTAACTCCAGATCTATCAAGTGCTGAGAGGGATCAAATCTCTCAAGGTGCAAACCTTTCCTCAAGTTTTGCACTCGAAAAAGAGGTTTTCACCTCGAGAGATTTGATCCCTCTCTGCGCTTGATAGATATGGAGTTAAGATGGATCTATGATGGTATATATATATGAGCCTATACTAGTGCTGTCAGATTATGGTTTCGAAGGTCGATTGTATGGTTTTAGAGCATATGTGATATATTGCATTATATATATGTGAAGATACCGTGGTGTTTTTTTGGACTCATGAGCATTTTATATGAATGCATAGTATGGATTTAAAATTTAATGATTGGCATGATTTCTTGAAATCATAATGATTATAGTTGATATTAATTTTCAATCCAAATTGATTGTGATGATCGACACGAGAATGATGTGGCAATGCAGGTGCACATTGCATTACAATGTAATTAGCCCAACCAAGACTATATGGGTGCCATTTTCTTATGACATCCTCCATGCCAAAAGCATATCTCATGGTTTGAAGCTCTCATTTAATGATATACCTAGCTCCTACTCTAGATGAAAAAATGTTTAATCATTTTCATTATGTCGCTGATTCATCTGCCTCTTAACCTCACCCTTGTGGCATCCTTGCATTGGTTGAAAAATGTGACATGGAACCGCATAACTCACATTGTATATTGACTTTTCATCTCTACTCACGATCCTTTGCACCAATTTTTACTCCTACATTAAATTTCCCATTATGATGATGGCCTCGACCTTTGCACTCCATTTTCATCCTCCTGCGAGCTTTTATGGGTTAATCACATTCTCATTTTCCTATTCAGTTACCTTGCAAAGGAATTTAGGAAACCCTCGCTCTCGACTTTGAAAGCAAGACACGAATTGGGCTCTTTTTTGTTGCAGCCAAGATCCTCTCCTCAAACGCATTGGGTTACCAAGTATGAATTAACTAGTTCATTCGTTGATAAGTTATAATTTGTTTTGGTTTAATTATCCCCAGATTACTACTTTCCTTATTTTTGATTAAAATTTCTTGGCATGGTCATAGTTTTAGTCTGAAATTACTTTTGTGCTTGAGAAGGTAGAATAAATACGTTGAGACTGAATATTACATTCTTCATGTCCAATGAAGAACGCAATTATTCCTACATAATAAAACAAGGTTGCATTAAAATATTCAAATATATTTTGTTCAGAGTCCATTTTTCTAATCCATCTCCTTTCACACTATGGCATGAGCCTTTGAGGTTTACCCTTGGGCATAAAATGACAAACACATTAGAAACCTAAAATACACATTCTCACAAACCATTATAATCTATACTTGTGTAAATATCATGAGTCTTCTTGTTATGAAATGGAAAACTGCTTGTTCGAACATTGCCATATTTTGCGATAATGGCATGCATTTACCTTTTTTCTCCCACTAATGTTAATTTAGAGAATTTATTTTCTCGTTCATTTAAGTTTTAATCAATGTTAATTAGGTTTTCTTACAAGATATAAAATTTGTTATTTAAACCCTAATATTTTTTACTACTTAACCCATGTTTCTCATCCATGGGAGCCCTTGAGACCATTGTCTTGGAAAAAAACCACACGAGGCCGACCAATGCACAAGGATTTGGTTTGCATTTCCATAATTTATTTGGGAAGAATGTTCCTCCCAGTCATGACGTCACACACAACATCACAACCTCTGTTGGGAATACTTATAACCCTTGTTTATATTGATTTTGGGATGAAGTAATAATAATAAAAAGGGGGCAAGAATTTATTCCCCGGGGGCATTTTCAAGCCTTGAGCTACTTTTTTTAAGTAGATATACTTTTCTTGTTTTGCAAAGTCTTATAATTAATGTTTTTAGTGATTTATAACCATATACCCTTCAAGATATTCACTCTGCAACTATTGTTCTAATCCAATCAAATATTTTCATCTCTTGTTATATGCCTTTATTTTGCAATCTATTTATCTTAATTTTGACACAAAAGAATGATATTCCTCACACTTGCATGAGATAATTTATCTCTTGTTTTGTCTCTACAATAAATATATATATATATATATAACCATATACCCTTCAAGATATTCACTCTGCAACTATTGTTCTAATCCAATCAAATATTTTCATCTCTTGTTATACGCCTTTATTTTGCAATCTATTTATCTTAATTTTGACACAAAAGAATGATATTCCTCACACTTGCATGAGATAATTTATCTCTCGTTTTGTCTCTACAATAAATATATATATATATATATATATATATATATATATATATCTATATATATATATATATATATATATATATATATATATATATATATATATATATATATATATATATATATATATATATATATATATATATATATATATATATATATATATATATCTAGCTTCCATATTATCACGAGACATTCTTTTGTGAGTATCTTCACTTATGGAAAAATTGGGAAGAGTCTTTAGTTTTTTTTCATATTTTTCATTGTTTGGGTTTGGAACAACTCTATTGACCTACCAATGCAACTCCCTTTTCCCTTAAAAATTCTTTTTCCTCTATCTATTTTTCTAACTCACATAATTTATTAATTTGTTGACAATGAATACCTTATAATTTATTTCATGTAACTTTATGATCACATTTTCATCATGGATTTCTGCAATAGAAACAAATGAAGAGGGAGAGGAAACAAAGACAAAAATATGGGAATAAGGTGAGAGTGGAGATCGAGAGTGTCGGTTCACTTCAATGGGAATTCTAAATAATTAAGGAAATTCTTGTAGACTGGCATGGTCAACCTCACCGGCCATTGTATTCCTCAGCCCATTGCAGAACTAGTACAACTCCCTGCTTTTAATAGACCTAGCATTGGCATCCTTGTTCCACCTAATATTTCTGAGCATGTCGTAGTCCCTGAAAATAATGGTGGGAAAGATGTTGTGCAAGCCCAACATATACATTCTTCTCCAGGTTTTCCTACACTGTCACTACCCCCTCCTCCTCCTCTTGAAGTGATCAATATTTCCATCCATAGTCAACTGCATCATGTATTTTGCACACTCTTTATTATGCAGCCCATCCTTTTACAAAACCTAATCAACCCCATCCCTTTGTTGCTCATCCTTCCAAACATATTGTTAAATATGCATCCCTTGTTCTGAATCTTCCAAACAAGTTGATAAGCTCTTGCAACCTGCCGACAGTGACAAGAAACAAAATACTCAGATCACCTTATCAGATTCTTCTCATGGTTTCTATCACTTGGTAACATATCATCCTTGCAATGAAAAACAACAGGCTGAAAGCACTCTTTTCCACAAATTAAAATGATATATTTGTGGATTTTCTTAATAGATTTTTTATGTGCAGGATGATGATGTTTATTTTCTGTTACTATTTACATTGTTTTACATGGACATATGACATGTAGATACATATGCATATATTTATTGCAGTAATTAGTTTATAATGGATATTTTTTTTTTGGAAAATATATTATCATGCACATGCTTTGTTTTTAGAATGCACATATATGGAGGGGTACATTTTATAAATGGACCACAAAAGGTATGGAGAAACAAGGTTGTATTTGGAAGCACGAGGGACTGATTACAAGGGAATGACATTTATTCAACGTTCATATGATGCCATTATGACGTTTTATGGTAATTTTATACTTTTATTTGATGATATCACTTTTAACACATACATAGTTTATGATACATATGGAATGTTGGCATGGTTACTCTTCAAGTGTATTTGGTGATTATTATTAGATAGTCATATAAATGACTTTGACTATGGAATAAAGGGAGGTCCAACCTACTAGAGAACTTGAACAAAAATTTGAGAAAAAATATATTTATTGAAAATTTTAATGAATCTTTAGAACCCTACCCTAAACCTCTAATCAAATGAGACTAGAGAATATATTTATCCTTAATTTCCTAGGTGGTTCAACCACCCAACCACCTTGATGATGGAAAAGGGGATAATCCTACAAAGAGAGGTATGCACTAAATTTTTCATTCATTCTCTCCTCATGATTAAATTTCTTTGTGAGTCAAAAGAGTTTGAACCCATAGGTGACAACAAATGTTTTTCGAAGGGAAGATGATGTTTATGAGCAACTCCACTCACCTATTGGACATATTATCTTAGGTAACTTATTTTTTCTGATATCATAATTGTTTTTTGAAGGTCAAATTTTTATATAGTCAATGCTAACATCCAATTGATTTTGTAGAGAAACAAGTTGCCCATCTTATATCAGAATTTTCGAAGGCGTTTTGGAAAATAGTCCCATTGTTTTATCTTCCTTCCTGAATTTTTGTATATGGTTTCCTACTTTGCAATTTTTTAGATTTTGATCAGGTCTATGGTTCAAGGATGGGACCTACCTTTACGATTTTCGTGTACTCACAAGCATTATTTATTAATAAAGTCAACCTTGTTTCATCTATATATTTTTATGCATACTTCTTATAATATGTTATATATTTCACAATTTTTGTTTCTTTTTCAAATGATAAGTTTTAAACGGCTACATATCTATAGATTTATCGGACTTAGAAAAGTCTAGAAACACTAATTAGTTTGTTGCTATCTATGCTTGAGTTTTGATACATTTATGCATATTTTAACATATTGACTTTTAGTTTTGCATTTTGCTCCATAAATTTCAGACATACACTTTTTTTTAATCTAAGGAAAAATTGCAACTTTCTATTAATATAAATAAAAAGTTACATACAATAGATGCACAAGTGAATTCAAGAATTGTCCTTGGGGGCCAGTGCATGTGCTTTAAGCACTCAAAGTAGCTAGGCTACAAAAAATAAAATAAATAAATCACATTTTGCCAAATAAACTGGTTTTTTCTTTTTTTTCCTTTTTTCTTTTGGACTTTTTTCCCAACCCCATTGGATGGAGTAGTCATAATAATTTACAAATTATTTTTTCTTCAAATTTTTGGGCCTTGTTTATCTAAATATGAGCACTCAGAGACATGAGATCGCTTAAATCCACTTGTGCCTTGATTGTTTCTCTTTTCCTCATTTTGGTTCTCAAGGATCGGAACCACTATTGAGTTATTGGGAGTCTCTTCCTATTTGTTTTGATCCTCCTGCTTCTCTTCTCCCTCCTTTTGTGAACCTTGTTGATTTTGTGTCTTTGGATGTTGTTGTGTCTCATCCATTTCTTCATCCTCATCATTTGAAAAAGGAGGCTCTGGAAATTTCCATCATTTTTCTTTGTTATTTTCTTTTCTTGTTTGCATGTATTCTGCAGGTGCCCTATTTGATGGAAGAAGCGACATCTAAAGGAGGTGTTTTCAAAATATAGCCACTGTGTCTAATTGAAGTCTTGATGTGTCAGGTGAATACAATTAGGAAGGCCTTTGCTTAAATCCATCTCCATATGCGAGAAAAATTGAAGATAAATTTGTCCATTCTTTTTCGATCCATCTTTAGGACCCTTCCCAAAGAGTTCCAATGCCTTCTAAGACCCGGTGGTGCCAAAAGGGGAGAGGAAGTTTTTGTAGCCTTACCCAAACCAAAATTTGTATAACCACCATTGAGTTGGCATCAAAACCAGGAAACCAAGAGGTTACAAAGAGACTCGCCCTTCCTAAAAACCACGGTCCTTCATTTATGACACAATCAAAGTCTTTCTAAGTATCAAACTGAACCAGAAAAAAGCCTTTTGCACACATATAAATGTCACAATATCTGGTCCAGTTGAGGTAGATCCACTCATTTAGATCTTCATATTTGAGCCAAAAACCATTAAATTGGAATATGATATAGTTTTCCTGCAAAATAGTGAAGAGACCACTTACTTTTGGTAATTTCATGGACAGTTCTAGGGCTTTCTCCATCTTCTCTACAATGTATGGACCTGGAATTATCAGATTTGGGTTTTTTTTATTATTGATGGTAGCATTACCTCTCAATGCATCCTTGAATGAGGCCAGACCATTGCTAGCCAAAGATGGTCCAAGTGGTATGCTCGCTCCTGAGGCACCGCCTTGTTGTCTTAAATTCAGGATACTGGTAGAGTTCCTTTGAATACCATATTCTTTCAAATAGACCACATCCTGTAACAATTTTCTAGAAAAAATCAAACTTTGTAATGAATCATGAATACCTTTAATATTTTGGGCACTTTGCTTCATATCTATCACTAGATCCATTCCCCGAACCCTTAGCATGATCAATTTTCCATTAATGGTTTTGATAAAAGCCTAAAACAACCCCATTGAATCTGGATCTGCATCCTATGATCTCCCTTTTACTTGTCTCTCATTTGGATCTGGACCTAAAGGATAGATCTGGGTTTTTTTATGAGAGTAGAGGTCTCTCCACCATGCAAGATGAATTGAATCCTTGATGCATGTAGCTATCCATAGAGAAACTGCTAGAGATAGGGGAGAAAACTGCAAATGGTTTTCACAGCCGCCTTCACTATCCAAAATAGTGACCCAAATCCATATCCCCATCATTCTACTGACTCCTTGTTGCATGAGTTCTTTATTGAAGGCATTGAAAGCCTGCCGATCTACCTTCCCAGCCAAGAGATTTACTTCATGTTCAATTTGGATGCCTCGTCTGGCATCAAGATCTAAACCTCGTTCAATTATGCGCAGGCTTGGATCATTACCAGATGCATTTGAGGGCTCTCTGCAAAATTTTTCCATTCGTACGCCCAAGATTTCCATAACTCGATGTGCTGCCCCATTTCGAGCGTGAGAATCCAGATCTACAAGACCATTGGTGTAGAAATTATACAACAAGCATGTATATCTTGTATTCACCCGATCTAACAAAGTATTAAAGTTAAATACTGAATCGCTTCTACAAATATTTTGCAGAATTAAAAACACAATTGCTAATCACATGAACATGAAGAAAGATCAATCACACACAACACAGATAATTTCCTAGGGAAAGCTTACAACTAAAAACCCCACTATATTCTATTGTATATTAATCATGGATCATGAAACAAATACAATGTCTTTCTCTTCTCACATGAGCCTCCAACATTCAGCTATTTGTCTCACACTGTCCTCACAAAAAATTAACCAATACTTAGTCAATTTCCAACCTCCTGATAGCTTGCCTTGCTTGCACAATCCCTCATATGGTCAAGATCCCTAAAATATAGGAATTATTTCCTACCTTGACATCGACACTCCAATGGATGGTTGGATGCATGTGTGAAAGCCAATAATGTCACAAGTGATAGTCAACTTCCCTTTCACTTAGAACTCAACTGGGTCTCCACTAGATCTGACATGCATGCAGCTAATAATAGTAAATCCTCAGTTGCATGTGAGATCATTGCATGTGAATTAATTAATATTAAATTCACTTGATCTCTCACTACTTGTATCTCCAGTTACAACTAGCACAACTGAGTTTAACTCACTTAACTGAGTTAAACTATTTACAACTTGCATTAACTAATGCACCACTATACTTCGAACTCTATCAACTAAAATTAATCTGCATGTCCCACCAACCATCCTCTAACATGAAATCCACTAGTTAACTGAATTTTCCACTTTCAGTTAACTAATTCAAGCCGACATTGAGAATAGATTACAATTTAATGTCCATCTAAATTAAGGGATAATAAAAATAAACATGCACCCAAAAATAGCACTGTGGGCCCCACCCTAGTTTGGGTGATTAATGCAACCAGGTGCTAAATGAAACCAGGTGCTTAATGCACTAGGAATGGGTGTTAAATCTCAACACTCCCTCTCAACAAGAAATGGATTATCCTTCACCCCGATCATTTCTCTATGGTATTCGAATTTGGTCCTTAAGATCACCTTCATCAGAATATCTGCATCCTGATCTTCTGTGGGAATGTACTGTAGCAACATGATTCTTATCTACACACAATCTCTGAGATGATGGTACTAGATATCTATATTCTTGGACCTATCATGAAACACAAGATTGATTGAGAGTTTAGTGAAACTCCGATTATCACAGTGAATCACTATCGGATCCATCTGAGAACCAGACAAGCCAACCAATATCATTCTCATCCAAATAGCCTCACATGCAGCTTGAATTGTTGCCATGTATTTCACTTCCGCTGAAATGAGTGCCACAATTCATTTCTTCCTGCTATACCAAGAAACTATTTTCGACCCAATGCTAAAGATCCCCCCTGATGTGCTCTTTCTGTCCAATGGACTGCCAACCCAATCTGCATCTATGAAGCCATGCAACTTCACTCCATCCGTCTGTCTGTACCATAGACCATACTCTGATGTGCCCCTTAGGTATCTTAGGACATGCCTCCCCGCCTTCCAAAAGAGCTTGGTAGGCTTAACCATAGCTTTACTTAGTTGGTTAGCTGCATAGCAAATGTCTGGTCTCACGTTCACTAGATACATTAGTGAATCCACTAACTGTCGATAGACAGTAGCCTCCACTTCCTCTCCAGAAGCATCATCCTCTTTCCTTCAATTTCCTGGAAGAGGTGTATCCATGGGTTTGCAGCTCTCCATGTTAAACTTACCTAGTATCTCCTTTGCATACTTTCCTTGAGACACAAAAGGTTCACCATCCCGCTGCCATATTTCCAATCCAAGGAAATAATGAAGGAGTCCCATGTCCTGCATTTCGAACTCCCTTGAAAGATCCTCCTTGCATGAGTGTATCAGCTGCTCATCACTAGTCAAAATTAAATCATCAACATAAAGAAAAATTATCAATAGCTTACCCTTAACCACAATCTGGTATAGGTTTTCATCTGCTTCACTTTTGGTGAAGCTCAGTCCGGTGAAATAGTTGTCTATCCAAGTGTACCAAGCACACGGTGCTTGCTTTAGCCCATACAATGCTCTTTTGATTTTTCACACATGCAACTCACTTTTGAAGATCTTGAAACCTTCAAGATACTCTATGTACACCTCTTCCTCAATGATACCATTTAGAAACACAATTTTTATATCCATCTGATCAATGCGCCATCCCATCTGCTCTGAAAGTGCAAGGATGGATCTTATGGAAGAGTACCTTGTGATAGGTGCAAAGGTCTCATCATAATATATCCGCTCGATCTGTGAGAATCACCGGGCCACAAATCTGGCCTTGTATTTCTCCACACTCCCATCAAAAACTTGCTTTACCTTGTAGATCCATCTCAAACATACCACTGATTTTTTAACCAGTCTTGGGACAATTTCCCATGCATTGTTTTTTACAATGGAGTCATACTCCTCCACCATTGCATCAACCCAAGTAGGTTGTTGCGTTGCTTCCTGAAAGGAAGATGGTTCAGTCAAAATACATTTGCTCATAAGAGCCATGTATCCAGTAAATTGGTCAGGAGATTGTCTTTGTGTTCGCTATGAAGTAGGGGCTCCTACATTTTGTGCAGCTTCAAGTCTCAGCCTGTCAGCTTCCGTGGTGCGCCTTCTGCCATTTCTGATGGATGGCTCTACATGAGTGATTTCCTCCACTCCATGAACCTCCTCATGTGGCTGATCCACAACTTGAGACTCATCCTTGGGAACCAAAAGTTCCTCCTCTGCATGCAAGTCGAACTCCCTCTTAAGGGACAACCGAACAGCTTTCCTCTCATCAAATTTTATATCCCGTTGCACAACAACCATTTTACTGTTTGGAAAATACACACGATAATTATGGGGTGTTTCAGTGTACCCCACAAAAATACCAACCTTAGTTGTTGGTTCCAACTTCTTCCTGGCGTCCTTGGTCACATGCACATAAACAAATGAGCCAAAAATATTAAAGTGTGAAACATCAGGTTTCTTACCAGTGAAAGCTTCTTCAGGTGTACTCATGCCAAGTACTCTATGAGGACAACAGTTCTACACATAAACCGTAGTTTTTCATGCTTCCACCCACAAATGCATTGGTAGGCCTTGATCATGCAACATCGCTCGTGGTGCACCCACGATCATTTTGTTCTTCATCTCCGCGACCCCATTTTTTGTGGGTTATGAGGCGCTATGAGTTCCTTTCGAATTCCTTCTTTGCTACAGAAGTTCTTGAATTCATTAGAGATGTATTCTCCACCATTATCACTCCTAAGAGCCTTCACTTGCTTCCCCGAATCTTTCTCCACCTATGCCTTAAACTCATAGAACTTAGATAATGTTTGATCTTTCTTCTGCATGAAGAAGATCCAACATTTATGAGAAAATTCATCAAAAAATATTACATAGTACTTATTTTTTTCTGTTGAAGCGACCGAGAATGGTCCACATACGTCTGTGTGAACTCTCTCAAGGATCCTCGAATCTCGATTCTTCTTCTAATGAAAGCTAGAATTTACATACTTCCCCATGGTGCAACCCTTGCACTAATCTAACTGAGCAAGTGTTCCCATTGGAATTCCAGTAGAAATTTGTTGCATGACTTTCAAGGCTCAATGATGAAGATGGCCCAATCGCCTATGCCATAATTTGCCCTCATCCTGAATCACCACTATTTCTGCCTTTCCCATCATGGCAGCATAGCCATCTACCTCCAGCTTGTAGAGATTCTTAACTCAAATCCCTATCCTCTTGGCCTGGCCCATTGTTTGATGTCGCAGGAAAGCTTTTCCATCACTAAAAACAACGTTATAGCCTTTTTCCTCAAACATTGCGACTGAGACCAAATTTTTCTTCAGACTTGGTACATGCATTACATATTTTAATTGAAATGGTTTACCTGAATCCCTTTGAAATGTAATGGTACCAATCCTAGTAGCACTATATCGTCCATCATCGCCCATCTCAATATGCAACTGGAGATCTTTCTCCTCCAAGTCACTGAAAAGTTCCTTATCTCCCGTCATGTGAAAGGAAGCGCCACTATTCAAATACCACACAAATCCCAATGCACTTGACACCATGCATGCAATCAATGAGAATTCAAGCTGAAATTGTGAGGAAATGGCCTCACCAGTTGCAGATCTGGTAGCCTTCTTGTTCTTCTTCTTTTTTGGACAGTTAGTAGCAAAATGCCCATGTTCGTGATAGTGAAAACACTTCACCTTGGACATGTCTTTCTTCTTGCTTTTGGACTTAGATTTAGAATGGAATTTCTTCTCCTTCCCCTTCTTCACCTTGGTAGCCAAAGCACAATCCTCTTCATCATCATGATTAGATGAAGAGCCATATCTTGTGTTCCATCTGAACTCCTCCTGCACCAAATATGACCACAGTCGGTCCCAATCTGGCAATTGTTCCCGTCCGTTGACATAGTCTTCATAACTGTGCCAACTCTTAGGAAGTATTAGGAGATCCAAGCTCACCAAATCATCATTTGCGACTATTATTCCGACTCTCCCCAGTTCATCCTGACATTGGAAAAACTTCGTGAGATATTTTTGAATGGTGTCGCCCTTTTCCATCTTGATCTTCCTGATTTTATCTTTGAGCGCCAATTTCCTATGGTCACTGCTGCTTTGGAATAGATCCGTTAAAGCCTTCCACATTGTATATGGTGTGGATTTCCCATGGAGGCTTGAGAAAATGTGGTCTCGTACTCCCTCCAACAGGATCCTCCTCGCCTTTGCCACTTTCTTTTGCCATGCATCAATATTTGCAGCATCTGCAACATCGGGCTTAGGAAAATATTTTTCAATGAATTCTTTCACCCATTTTCTTCGAGTACTGCCTCCATCCTGTCCTTCCATGAAATTTAGTTCGAGCTTCCCTCGAGTGCATACTCTAACCTCAAGCCATTGAAAGCCATTTCGATCTTGAATCAACTGTAGCAACAAGAAAGTCTTTCTGCAAATTTGAATTCTATCCAGTCACAAACTCAACTCCTGCTTCACTTCTGCAATTTCCTGTGCTCTGATACCATGTAGAAATTATACAAAAAGCATGTATATCTTGAATTCACTTGATCTAACAATTTACTAATGTTAAATATTTAATCTCTTCTACAAATATTTTTCAGAATTAAAAACACAATCGCTTATCACATGAACATGAAGAAAGATCAATCACACACAACACAGATAATTTCCTGGGGAAAGCTTACAAATAAAAACCACACTATCTTCTATTTTATATTAAGCATGGATCATGAAACAAATACAATGTCTTTCTCTTCTCACAAGAGCCTCCAAAATTCAGCTATTTGTCTCACACAATCCCCCTAGAAAAGTGACCAATACTTAGTCAATTTCCAGCCTCTTGATAGCCTGCCTTGCTTGCACAATCCCTGATGGTCAATATCCCTTAAAGATAAGAATTATTTCATGTATTTACTACGCAAGTATCATGGGCGCTCCAATGGGTGGTTGGCTACATGTGTGCAAGCCAATAATGTCACAATTGATAGTCAACTTCCCTTTCACGTATAACTCAACTGGGTCTCTACTGGATCTGACATGCATGCATCTAATAATATTAAATCCTCAGTTGCATGTGATATCACTGCATGTGAATTAATTAATATTTAATTAAATTGATCTCTCACTAGTTGTATCTTCAGTTACAACTAGCACAACTAAGTTTAACTCACTTAACTGAGTTAAACTATTTACAACCTGCATTAACTAATGCACCACTGCACCTCAAACTTTGTTACAACTAGAATTACTTTGCATGTCCCACCAACCAACCTCTAACTCAAAATCTACTACCTAAATAAATTTTCCACTTTTATTTAACTCATTCAAGTCGAAATTGAGAATAGATTATAGATTATTGTCCATCTAAATTAAGGGATAATAAAAATAGACATGCACCCAAAAATAGCACTGTGGGCCCCACCCTATTTTCGGTGCTTAATGAAACCAGGTGCTAAATTCAACCAAGTACTTAATGCACTAGGTGTGGGTGCTGAATCATCTTGTTGAATCTCAACAGTTGGTTTCCCATAGGAAGAATCGACCCCCCACATCAGGTAAATAACTAAGAAAATCACAACCGCCATAGATCCCTGCTGGCTCGAGATCACCGTGAGCATGCTTGGCTGGAGCAAGAACCCTTAATGAGCGGTCATATATCCCTATCTTACTCAATATATAATAAAATAGGGAATTAAGCATCGGAAAACCTTTTCCCATTATCTCACTCACCCTAGTGAGATTCAGGAACGTGATAGAGAGAAGTGTAAAGCTTCCCTCCATACAAAATATATTTTTTGAACTTAATGATTTATCTATGAAAAATGTTGTTGGGTTTTTCCCCCATGTGGGTTTTCCCAGGGTAATTCTTGTGTCTCTTTTTTAGTTGTCTCTTTATGATCCTACTAGCATTTTTTTTTCTACTCTTGAGATCTTTTGTGTAATTTATTCATGATTAATTTGAATGCGAGAAAATATTAAAGTAATAAATCATAAGAATTAATTGTTAATTAGAATATCCTATGAAAAATCAACATGGTATTAGAGTATGGTTCAAAAGGAGTAGCCTTGAAGAAGCCCTTATCCAAATATATGTTTGAATTTTTTTATGTTTTCTCCAAGTTTGATTGTGAAGAACAAAGCCCTAGGTGCATGATTGAACTTGGCCAAAGCCCGACTAAGGAAGACCATAGGAGAATACCTTAGTCCAAACCTTAGTCTGAGCATAAATGATAAGGAAGTCTTAGTCAGTGGCAAGAAGAAGTCTGAAAATTCCTTAGCCAGTGTCAAAGAAAGTGAAGATGTCCTTCAAATCTAATAAGGCCTGCTTGCATTGTAAGGTATGTATTATTTCTCTCAATGATTTTGGTCAAAAATCAAAATTCATTTGGAAACAATTACAAGGTTTAAATGAAAAATTACAAGCAAGTTTGAGAATACAAACTCAATATACAACTGTGCTATATGCCACAAATAGATTCAAGATATTGTTCTTCTACTCATGAATTATAGGAAATATAGTTGAATATGTTTGAGCCTATTTTAAAATATAGGATGCGGTAAAAAACCTCGGGTAATATAAACAAGTATTTGAAACATCCCAAACTCTAGAAATCTCAAATCTAATAATAACGTTGTTTCAATCATAATTGATATTACACATTTATTTCAAAGTCTTTGAAATCATTGAGATGAAGTCTCTCTTTAAAGGTCTAGGATATAAAATGAAAAAAAGTTTGTGTTCTTATGAAAGTTATACTAATTCAAGGAAATTTTGATTGATATCTTGCAAGAAAAATTGTTCGATAAAGCAAATAATTCTATGGACAATATCTATCTTGCGGAAAACATAAAAATTGTATGAAAAAATTATTGGAACTAGATAAAGCTGATGGCATCTCATATGAAGAGATGTGGTACTTTACAACTTGAAATCTCCCATCTATATTGACTACAACAAAAATTTTCCATGACAAATTTGATGATCTTAGGGTTTGTAAACCCTAGAAGTCATATGTCTTTGAAAAAGCTTTTTATAAATGTTGTAACCTTATGTCAAACTATGCTCTGTTTCATGAGTATGACCTGATAAGGTAAGTCAAGACCCACTGAAATGGACCAAGTACTTAGAATATTTTAAGTATGATGTGAAGTGTAGGATATTTCCCTTGGTTACAAAAGAGTCTATTTTAAAGTTGCAAATATCTAAGTCTCTTGTGTGAATGAGTAATAATTCTTTCTAAGAATGTAAAGGGCGATTATGATTGTTTTAGATGAGATGAATTGTTGGTACTAATGATTAACTCTAGATGTTTCCAAGAATCTGAGATAATATCAACTTGATTTGATACAAGAGAGCTATTCAAAATAAAATAAGGACATTGGAGTGCTTTCATAAATTATTTATGACATGACAACTAAAGAGAATTCATAAGTTTATAATGAAGAAAAAAATGAGTTTCCTCTTTAAGTTGGGAGGCCAAAATCCTCTCAATAAATATAAGTCATGTGAAAGGGTTAAAAAGTTCAAAATCAAAGTTTATATAAGAACACATGGTTGTTAGAATATCACTACTAGCAATGCTAAATTAGTATCCAAGTATGCTATGGGTCTGTCATATTCTTCTGTTGATGAAGACATCTCATTGGAAGATCTCTGATCTTGACACACCTTCTTAGTCTACTATCAAAATGAAATATACTTGATTTTTTGTTGAGACATTGGGACTCTATTGTTTCTAGACATTTAGATATGGAAAGAAGAACTTGCACATTACAAAGGCTATTGGACTTGCAAAAGGTGTAAAATGAGTTTTGCAAAAACTAGGGTTTGTAAATACTAGAAGACTAGAAGTATTGGATGTGAAAAGTCATAGGGTTTGTGGATAAAACCCTAGATATGACCTAGATTAATGTTTCCACTAAAAGAAGAAACCCTATCTCATGTAAGGAAAGAATGACATCATGTTCATGATGAGGATGAGGTTGATAAATTTACAAGATGGATGCAAAAATTCCAATATCAAGAGGGAGCTAAAATTTCCCCATAACTCCCAAAATATAACTACTTTATATCTCTCTTCCTTTATTATTATTTCTATTATTTTATCGTTAGTTTGCCTCTTGTATTAGTTTATTTTTTGGGGTTTTAAGTGTTCTTCCATGACCTCCTAGCAAGCATTACAGGTACATATGAAAGGATACCAAGGTTGTGGCAGTAGATGGAAGTAGTGGAAGAACAAAGTGAAGCTTACAATAAAATGACTATGCCAAAATTAGTGATTTGTGTTAAGAGAGATATTGTAATAAATGAGATCTGAGCTAAGAGGGAGTAGGAAATTCAATAAGTTTGAAGTATAATGTGATTGTTTTGAAGAGAAGTCAATGGTAAATTCCAAATGGATCCAAAAGTTCTAACTTGCAACAGATGGAAACGTAGAGAAGTATAAAGTGATATCTGAGACTAGAAGGTTCTCCCAGAAAGAGGGAGAGGATCATGAAAATAATTTTCTCCAATTTCTAGGTACACTTCTTTTAGAATTATTTTTTCTTCCATGGAATTACATCAGATAGATTTAGAGCTCGATTTTCTCTATAAATAAATCAAGTAAGAAGTGTATATGGAACCACCTCAAGGCCTTGAGGGACATGAGGGAGTCTCTTGCATGTAAATAGAAGTTTTCACTTAGGACTTCGATTGATGGATAAAGCTTGATACTCTATGATTTGTTTCTAATGATAGAAGAAGGACCCATGTGTCATGAGGAACATTGGCATAGAGATTTTCTTTCGTAATAGTGGGAGTAGTCAGGACTTCCTCTAGAAATATTGTTCTAGCTTCAGGGGGCATTGATCTCTTAGTTCCAAATAAAGGACCTAGATTTGATGCATTACCTCCTTGAAGTATAATTCTGATATGTCTCATATATTTTTGGGATGATGGATTGTCATTGAGAATTTTAGTTTATATAGTTGATATTCTACAATAACTAGAAAGCTACAGTCAAAGAGGGAGCATCTAGATTGCCACAAAATATCTATTTCATAAAGAGCACCTAGTTAGGGTAACCAAAAATTATTCGATCAGTTTATGGTTGAGCAAAAAAATGTGCCTCAACATGTGTCAAAGCACCAACATGGTATAGTTGGTTATGATACAACCAATTATGTTTGATATATTTCCCAAATAGTCAAGTGTGACTACGTGGATTTGATTTGGGAAAGGTGTAGAAGACAGAAAGAGATCATTAGGATATCGTTTCAGTTTGGGCTCTATCATTATTTCTTGGAAGAGTAGGAAGCATACACTTGTTGCACTCAGTGCTGTAGAGGCTGAGTATATTGCAAAAGTAGCACACCTTTAGAAACTACTTGTATTATTATTTGATCAAGTGCAAGTGATGACCATGATAGGTCAAATCACAACAAGGTTTAGTACCAATACATGGTACAAAAGGGAGAAATATGTCTCTAATATTATTTATAAATAAGTATATTGTCCCAAAATGAAGCTTGTATACTTCGAGGACAAGCTTGGAATGATTGAGAATGTATCCCTAAACAAGAGGAAGTAATGAAATTGCAACATCAAGGATAGTCATTCTCTCTAGATCGGACTAACCAGGAGAATGGTCCAAAGGGTTAATGTGATAACATCATGGGAAAAAAATTTCCCTGAGTCCAATATGTTGAATAGAATTAGGGAGAATGGCCCGACGACGGACATACATACTTCCATTATTAGTTATATTGACTGAGGTTAGGAGGAATGGTCCTAGAGACCCATAATTACTCAGTTGAGTGGGTGCCTCTCAGCATCAGACTCATAACTCTCCATATAGGTTGACTGAGATCATTTAGCATGAGGTCCAAAATTACTCACGTAGAGTGTGTCCTTTGGAGATTCACCATATATCAAAGATGTTGACTAGAATGTTGGTGAACCAAGACAAGTTTGTATACCATGTACCAGAGGGACCAGAATTATGGTGACTAGTTGATGCTAATGTTGTACCATGTATGAGGAGTATCAGCTAGGATTATGGTGATGATGCACCATAGGTCAGAGGCATCAACTGAAATTAAGGTACCTAGTTGATGATGTATATTCTTACCATAGTTCAAATATTTTGTCCAAGATTATGGTAATCAGATGATGTTGATGCTGATGATGAATTTTTATAATTTTTTATTAAAGAAAATTTTCAACAAGAGAACATATAGATAGTCATGAATAATTCCCTAGCTAAGAGGGAGTGTTGAATTTTTGTAGCTATGGCCAATCTTGATAATTAATATTTTAGGCCTTGAAATATATAATGAAAAATGTAAGACATGTTCTTCATGTCATTTTATTGTTAGCCCTTGAAATGATCATTATAAGACATCTTAGTCATGCTGGTTTCAAAAGAGAAAAAATTGAATTTTTGAAATATTGATTTTTTGGCTCCAAATCATAAAGTCACACCTCTAAGAAGTCAGGTCGGCCTACCCCTTTGGTCACACCCATTTGACCTCTTAAAAGAGTATACATAAATTGTTTGACCTCCTCCAAGAAGGAAATTCAATGATCATATGTATAGAAAATTCAGATAATTTGAGGCAGAGAAGAAGGATGAAATATGAGGCTAAATAAAGGGACAAAATATAAGGAATACTAAAATATATGAGGCAAAAAATATTAAATTGATGAGAAGACTGAATCTCCAAGGAAAATGAGTCCTTCGGTAGAGGATCTAATCTGAGTAGAATCATTTCTTGGGCAACGGACTAGATCTAAGCATACCTATATCTTGGTAAGATGGCTGAATTATTGGAAAATCTAAATCTGGGAAATTTGACTATGTTTGACCATAGTGATATTTTTGGTTAGGTTGACCTTGTTCTTGGCTATAATTTTTAGTTGTATCTCTATTGAACTTATTATTTCTCTAAAAAAAATGTTGTTGGGTTTTTCCCCCATGTGGGTTTTCCAATGGTAAATTCTTGTGTCTCTTGTTTATATGTCTCTTATGATCCTATTAGAATTTTGTTTCTGCCATTGAGATTGTTGAGATTCAACAAGATGATGAGCTTAGTGAAAAGAGTCGCCTTCACTAAGTGGGCCTCGCATGCTATTTTTGGCGCAAAGTCTATTTTTAGACTATGTCTATTTTTAGACATGTCGATCATATTCTATGAGTTGCAGGATGCTATTTGTGGATGGTTGGATAAATATATGGAATTCTATTGTTAGACATTTTGGGCGAAGTCTATTTTTAGACTGCCAGTCTAAAAATAGACATGTCGGATATTATTAGCTCTTAATAATATTTGGACTCTAAATATTATCTTATTCTCTTAGAGCACTGACATTCAGTTAATAGATTGTTCAGATCAGCTAGTTGAAGGAATTACGCAATTCCTAGAGCTACTGGTGGTACATGCATGGAGGACTTCAATTAGAACTCAAGTGGCAGAGTTTGGTGGAGTTGGAGAAGTAGTTGGTGGAGTTGGTTTCTAGTTTAACTACACTTGTGGAGTTAAACTCAGTTGAACTGATTGTGCCTATTTCTAACTGATTGATACTTTCAGTGGAGTTGAGTGAATTAATTTGTTAAATTAATTCACTAAATAATAACTCATTATTTATATGGACAGAGACAACAGTTAACTACAGTGCAGAACAGATCAGTGGAGACTCAGTGGAGAGATTGGTGAAAGAGCAAGTGTGACTATTAGTTGTGACTATAGTGTTGCATTGTATGCACCACAGTCATTGGAGATGCCAATGAGGATTTCGTGAGCAAGGTTGGATCAATTCGAACTCATCCAGAGCCATTCTTTAGCATGGATTGTGCAGTAGAGGCAGGCTATTAGGAGGGAAAAAATCAGTGCAGATTTTTGCTAATTGTTCTTGATTAGTGTGTAGCGATTGTATTGTAATGAGAGCTTGATATGATCAAATTTGTATGAGGATTGTTACATGATCTCTATGACATATAATATATACATATAGTTGGGGTTTTCAGCTTCAGGCTTTCCCGTTAAACAACTGTGTTAATGTGTGTGAATTATTATTGTTTCATGTGTGCATTGCAATCTTGATTTCATTTCCGCAAATGATCAATGGTGGAATAGATTCTGTATTTTGCATGAAGTTAAAATAGTGTGAGATTAGGAGAATATTGGAAATATAACACATAATTTATATAATTTCTACATGGTATCAGATCAGTGTTGATCATTGGAGGAGATTGAAATTATTGAAGCGATTGAGTTTTGTGCTGGTGGAATTCGAATTTGCTGCAGTGTTTTCTTGGTGTCGAAGTTGAGCATTCATTGAAATGTCTTTCAACAGATTGCAATTGGAGTATTCCCTTGAGGGCAGCTCAAATTACATAGCATGGAAGGACAGGATGGAGGCGGTGCTAGATGATAATGGGTTGAAGGAGTTCATAGATGTTGATATTCCGAAGCCTGCTTCTAGTGATGCAGCCGCACTTAACGCATGGAAAAAGAAGGTAGCAAAGTGTCGAAGGATTCTATTGGAAGGTGTGAAGTACCACATTGTGTCCAGCCTTCACGGGAAAGCCACTCCATTCTTAATGTGGAAGGATTTTATAGATTTGTTCCAAAGCAGAAGTGATCAGAGGAAGTTGGCGCTTAAAGACAAGCTTAGAAAAATAAAAATGGAGAAAGGTGACAATATTCCAAAATACCTCACGAAGTTTGTCCACTGCAAGGATGAGCTGGGAAGTGTGGGGGTTACTTTTGATGAAGAAGACTTGGTGAGCTTGGCTCTCCTTGGGCTTCTGAAGAGTTGGCATAGCTACGAAGACTCTGTCAATGGACGGGAGAAACTGCTAGGATGGGAGCGACTTTGGTCGGATCTTGTGTAGGAGGAGATAAGGTGGGGTACTAGGGATGGATCTTCATCGAAGAATGAAGATGAAGAAAATTCTTCTTTGGCTGCCAAAGCTCGGAAAGGAAAAGGGAAGAAATCTTCCAAATCCGAAGCTAAAGGCAAGAAGCATGATTTGTCCAAGGTGAAGTGTTTTCACTGTCATCAGCATGGGAATTTCGCCACTAATTTCCCATAGAAGCAGAAGAATAAGAGCACTGCTAGTTTTTTAGTAGGAGAGGCCTTAGCCTTGCAGTTTGAGCTCGAATTTTATTTGATCGCAGGCTTGGTTTCAAGTGTGATGGGATCGGTGTGGTTTCTTGACAGTGGTGCGTCTTTCCATATGACCGGAGACAAAGATTTGTTTAGTTATCTGGAGGAAAAGGATCTTGGAGTGCACATCGAGATGGGTGATGATGGTAGATATAGTGCGACTGGTATCGGGAGCATTTCCTTTGAGAGGGAATCTGGTAAACCTTTCATCTTGAAGGATGTCATGCATGTTCCAGGATTGAAGAAGAATATGATCTCCGTGGCGATGCTGGAAGACAAGGGTTATGATGTTGTTTTTAGCGAGGGAAAAGCCTTCCTGTGCCATAAAACAACTGGTCAAACCAGGAGGATAGGGATTCGAGTTAAGAATCTTTATCAATTGCAGGTAGATGGCTGCGCTGCAATGGCAGGCAAAGCAGAAGGAGTGGTGAGCCAAGATTAGGGCGAATTGTGGCACAGGAGATTGGGCCATCTTTACCATAGCGGTTTGAAAATTTTGCAGCATATTTCTACCGAGCTTCCCAAAGGTACACTTGCGTAGTCAGATCAATGCAAGGGATGTACTTTGGGAAAATTTGTGAAGACCACTCTTCATGAGAAGGATAGTCGTTCTTTTACGATCCTTGAGAGAATTCACACAAACGTGTGTGGACCTTTCTCGGTTTCTTCAACAGCAAAGCACAGGTATTATGTGATATTTGTTGATGAATTTTCTCATAAGTGCTGGATATTCTTCATGCAGAAGAAGAGCGAGACATACTCAAAGTTTTGTGAGTTCAAGGCACTGGTTGAGAAAGATTTGGGGAAGCAAGTGAAAGCTCTCCAGAGCGATAATGGTGGTGAATACATCTCTGGAAAATTCAAAGACTTCTCTAGCAAAGAAGGAATTCGAAGAGAACTCATAGCACCTCATAACCCACAGCAAAATGCGGTCACCGACAGGAAGAATAGAACGATCGTGGGTGTTGCACGGGCGATGTTGCATGATCAGGGCCTTCCCATACACTTATGGGTTGAGGAATGAAACACTGCGGTTTATGTGCAAAACCGTTGTCCTCATAGAGTACTTGGCATGAGTACACCTGAAGAGGCATTTTCTAGTAAGAAGACTTATATTTCTCATTTGAATATTTTTGGCTCATTTGTTTACATTCATGTGACGAAGGATGCCAAGAAGAAGCTGGAGCCGACCGCAGAGGTTGGGATATTTTTGGTGTAAACAGAAACACCCCACAATTATCGTGTGTATTTTCCAGACAGTCGGATGACTGTCGTGCGACGGGCTATCAAATTTCATGAGGAGAAATCCATGAAGTTGTCGCTTGAGAGGGAGCTACACTTGCATGCAGAGGAGGAGCTACTTGTTCCTAAATATTAGCCTTAGGATGTGGATCAGCCACAAGAGGAGGTTCATGGAGTGGAAGAAACCACTCATGTAGCACCAAAAATCAGAGGGCGGAAGCGCACTACAGAAGCTGAGCGACTGAATATTGATGCAGTGCAGAATGTAAGAGTTCCTACATCATAGTGCAGACAGAGACAATCACCTCACCGATTTATTGGATACATGGATCTGATGAGAAAATGTATTGTGACAGAGCCATCCTATTTCAAGGAAGTTGTGGAGGATCTCGCATGGGTAGATGCCATGGTGGAAGAGTATGATTCGATTGTTAGAAACAGTGCATGGGAGATTGTCCCAAGGATGGAACGGAAATCAGTGTTAGGTTCGAGATGGATCTGCAAAGTGAAGCAAGCTACTGATGGGAGCGTTGAGAAGTATAAGGAAAGATTTGTTGCCCGAGGCTTCTCACAGATCGAGGGGATCGACTATGAAGAAACCTTTGCACCTGTCGCAAGGTATTCTTCCATATGGACCATCCTTGCTCTCTTAGCGCAAATGGGTTGGCACATTCATCAGATGGATGTGAAGACTGCATTCCTCAACAGAATCATTGAGGAGTAGGTGTACATTGAGCAGCCTGAAGGATTCGAAATCTTCAGCAGCAAGTCGCATGTGTGCAGGCTCAAAAGAGTGTTGTATGGGCTGAAACAAGCACCTCATGCTTGGTACACACGAATAGACAGTTATTTCACCGGACTTGGTTTCGCCAAGAGTGAGGCGGATCCAAACCTATACCATATTGTGGTGGAGGGTAAGCTTTTGATCATTGTGCTTTATGTAGATGATTTAATACTAACGGGTGATGAACTATTGATACACTCATGCAAGGCATATCTTGCAAAGGAGTTCGAGATGAAGGACTTGGGCCTCCTTCATTATTTCCTGGGATTGGAAATTTGGCAACAGAAAGGTGAACTATTTGTGTCTCAAGGCAAGTACGCCCGGGAGATACTGGAGAAGTTTCACATGCAAGGCTGCAAGCCTATCGACACTCCTCTTCTTGGTGGTTGGAGGAAGGAGGATGCTACATCGGTAGAGGTAGTGGATGCCACTGCTTATCGACAGTTGGTTGGTTCACTCATGTATTTAGTCAATACACGACCGGACATATGCTATGCTATGAACCAGCTTTCACAAGCGATGGTGAAGCCTACCAATCTCTTTTGGAAGGCAGGCAAGCCTGTCCTGAGGTATCTCAGGGGCACATATGAGTATGGATTGTGGTACAGACATTCGGATGAGGTGAAGCTGCATGGCTTCATGGATGTAGATTGGGCAGGAAGCCCAACGGACAGAAAGAGCACATCTGGAGGGATTTTCAGTATCAGATCTACAGCAGTTTCTTGGTACAACAGAGTTATATCCGGGCTCTCTAATCTTTACGGAAGCCAGTACATGGCAGCAAGTTTGGCTACATGCGAAGCTATATGGATGAGGAAGATTATGGTCGGTTTGTTTGGTTCTCATTTAGATCCTACTGTGATATATTGTGATAATAAGAGTTACATTAAACTCTCGGTTAATCTAGTATTTCATGATAGATCTAAACATATTGACATCTGATACCATCATATCAGAGATTGTGTACAATGAAGGATCATGTTGCTTTCTTACATTCTTAGAGAAGATTAGGATGTAGATATTCTGACGAAGGTGCTCACCAGGAGCAAATTCGAGTACCGTAGAGACAGGATCGGGATGGTAGATAATCCCTATCTTGTTGAAAGGGAGTGTTGAGATTCAACAAGATGATGAGCTTAGTGAAAATATTCGCCTTCATTAAGTGGGCCACGGAGGCTATTTTTGGTGCAAAGTCTATTTTTAGACATGTCAATCATATTCTATGAGTTGTGGGATGCTATTTGTGGATGGTTGGTAATGTTTGAAAAATAGATGGACTTCTATTTTTAGAAATTTTGGTCAAATTCTATTTTTAGACTGCTAGTATAAAAATAGACATGTCGGATATTATTAGCTCTTAATAATATTTGGACTCTAAACATTATATTATTCTCTTGGAGAACTGACATCCAGTTAATATATTGTTTAGATCAGCTAGCTAAATGAATTACGCAATTCCTAGTGCTACTAGTGCTTCATGCATGGAAGAATTCAGTCAGAACTCAAGTGGCAGAGTTTGGTGCAGATGGAGAAGTAGTTGGTGGAGTTGGTTTCTAGTTTAACTACACTTGTGGAGTTAAACTCAGTTGAACTAATTGTGTCTATTTCTAACTGATTGGTACTTTCATTGGAGTTGAGTGAATTAATTAGTTAAATTAATTCACTAAATAATAACTCATTATTTAACTGGACAGAGACAACAGTTAACTACAGTGCAGAACAGATCAATGGAGAATCAATGGAGAGATTGGTGAAAGAGCAAGTGTGACTATCAGTTGTGACTATAGTGTTGCATTGTATGTACCACACATTCATTGGAGATGCCAATGAGGATTGCGTGAGCAAGGCTGGAGCAATTCGAACTCATCCAGATCCATTCTTCAGCAGGGATTGCGCAGTAGAGACAGGCTATCAGGAAGGCAATAATCAGTGCAGATTTTTTCTGATTGTTCTTGATTAGTGTGTAGCGATTTTATTATACTAAGAGCTTGATATGATCAGCTTTGTATGAGGATTGTTACATGATCTCTATGACATATACTATATATAGATAGTTTGGGTTTTTAGCTTCAGGATTTCCCGTTAAACAACTTTGTTAATGTGTGTGAATTTTTATTGTTTCATGTGTGCATTGCAATCTTGATTTTATTTCCGCAAATGATCAATGGTGGAATAGATTCTATATTTTGCATGAAGTTAAAATAGTGTGAGATCAGGAGAATATTTCACATATAACACATAAGTTATATAATTTCTACATGGCATAAGAGCTATATTGATCATTGGAGGAGATTGCAATTATTGAAGCGGTTGAGTTTTGTGCTGGTGGAATTCGAATTTGCTGCAGTGTTTTGTTGGTGTCGAAGTTGAGCATTCATTGAAATGTATTTCAAATTGACAGATTGGAGTATGCCCTTGAGGGCATCTCGAATTACATAGCATGGAAGGACAGGATGGAGGCAGTGCTGGATGATAATGGGTTGAAGTAGTTCATAGATGTTGATATTCCAAAGCCTGCTTCTAGCAATGCAGCCGCACTTAACACATGGCAAAAGAAGGTAGCAAAGTGTCGAAGGATTCTGTTGGAAGGTGTGAAGGACCACATTGTGTCTAGCCTTCATGGTAAAGCCACTCCATTCTTAATGTGGAAGGCTTTGACAGATTTGTTCCAAAGCATAAGTGACCAGAGGAAGTTGGCGCTTAAAGACAAGCTCAGAAAAATAAAAATGGAGAAAGGTGAAAGTATTCCAAAATACCTCACGAAGTTTTTCCACTGCAAGGATGAGCTGGGAAGTGTGGGGGTTATTGTTGATGAAGAAGACTTGGTTAGCTTGGCTCTCCTTGGGCTTCCGAAGAGTTGACATAGCTACGAAGACTTTGTCAATGGACGGGAGAAACTGCCAAGATGGGAGCGACTTTGGTCAGATATTGTGCAGGAAGAGATAAGGCAGGGTACCAGGGATGGGTCTTCATCGAAGAATGAAGATGAAGAAAATTATTCTTTGGCTGCCAAATCTCAGAAAGGAAAAGGGAAGAAATCTTCCAAATCCAAAGCTAAAGGAAAGAAGCATGATTTGTCCAAGGTGAAGTGTTTTCGCTGTCATCAGCATGGGTATTTCGCCACTAATTGCCCATAGAAGAAGAAGAATAAGAGCACTGCTGGTTTTGCAGCAGGAGAGGCCTTAGCCTCGCAGTTTGAGCTCGAATTTTATTTGATCGCATGCTTGGTTTCAAGTGTGATGGGATCGATGTGGTTTCTTGACAGTGGTGCGTCTTTCCATATGATCAGAGACAAAGATTTGTTTAGTGATATGGAGGAAAAGGATCTTGGAGTGCACATTGAGATGGGCGATGATGGTAGATACAGTGCGACTGGTATTGGGACCATTTCCTTTGAGAGGGAATCCGGTAAACCTTTCATCTTGAAGGATGTCATGCATGTTCCAGGATTGAAGAAGAATCTGATCTCCATGGCGATGCTGGAAGACAAGGGTTATGATGTTGTTTTTAGCGAGGGAAAAGCCTTCTTGCACCATAAAACAACTGGTCAAACCAGGAGGATAGGGATTCGAGTTAAGAATCTTTATCAATTGCAGGTAGATGGCTGCGCTGCAATGGCAGGCAAAGCCGAAGGAGTGGTGAGCCGAGATGAGGGTGAATTGTGGCACGGGATATTGGGCCATCTTCACCATGGTGCTTTGAAAATTTTGTAGCATATTTCTACCGGGCTTCCCAAAGGTACACTTGCGTAGTTAGACCAGTGTAAGGGATGTACTTTGGGAAAATTTGTGAAGACCACTCTTCATGAGAAGGATATTCGTTCTTCGACAATCCTTGAGAGAATTCACACAGATGTGTGTGGAACTTTCTCGGTTGCTTCAACAGCAAAGCACAGGTATTATGTGATATTTGTTGATGACTTTTCTCGTAAGTGTTGGATCTTCTTCATGCAGAAAAAGAGCGAGGCATACTGAAAGTTCTATGAGTTCAAGGCGCTGGTTGAGAAAGATTCGAGGAAGCAAGTGAAAGCTCTCCAGAGCGATAATGGTGGTGAATACATCTCTGGCGAATTCCAAGACTTCTGTAGCAAAGAAGGAATTTGAAGAGAACTCATAGCGCCTCATAACCCACAGAAAAATGTGGTCGCTGAGAGGAAGAACAGAATGATCGTGGGTGCTGCACGAGCGATGTTGCATGATCAGGGCCTTCCCATACACTTGTGGGCTGAGGCATGCAACATTGCAGTTTATGTGAAAAACCGTTGTCCTCATAGAGTACTTGCCATGAGTACACCCGAAGAGGCATTTTCTAGTAAGAAGACTGATATTTCTCATTTGAAGACTTTTGGCTCACCTGTTTACATTCATGTGACGAAGGATTCCAGGAAGAAGCTGGAGCCGACCGGAGAGGTTGGGATATTTGTGGGGTACACAGAAACACCCCACAATTATCGTGTGTATTTTCCATACAGTCATATGACTGTCGTGTGACAGGATATCAAATTTCATGAGGAGAAATCCATGAAGTTGTTGCTTGAGAGGGAGCTACACTTGCATGCAGAGGAGGAGCTACTTGTTCCTAAAGATGAGCCTCAAGATGTGGATCAGCTGGTCCAGGAGGTTCAGAAAGAAGAAACCACTCATGCAAACGCCGCCAAACATCGAGGGCGTGCGCACTGGGCGTGTCGAGTAACCGAATTGATGTACGCACGTGTAGGAGTTCCTACATCATAGCACAGACAGAGACAGTCACCTGACCGATTTATTGGATACATGTCTCTGATGAGAAAATGTATCGTGACGGAGCCATCCTCTTTCGAGGAAGTTGTGGAGGATCCCGCATGGGTAGATGCCATGGTGGAAGAGTATGATTCGATTTTCAGAAACAGTGCATTGGAGATTGTCCCAAGGCCGGAAGTGAAATCAGTGGTAGGTTCGAGATGGATCTAGAAAGTGAAGCAAGCTATTGATGGGAGCGTTGAGAAGTATAAGGCAAGATTTGTTGCCTGAGGCTTCTCACAGATCGAGGGGATCAACTATGAAGAAACCTTTGCACTTGTCGCAAGGTATTCTTCCATACGGACCATCCTTGCTCTCTCAGTGCAGATGGGTTGGCACATTCATCAGATGGATGTGAAGACTGCGTTCCTCAACAGAATCATTGAGGAGGAGGTGTACATTGAGCAGCCTGAAGGATTCGAAATCTTCAGCAGCGAGTCGCATGTGTGCAGGCTCAAAAGAGCATTGTATGGGCTGAAACAAGCACCTCGTGCTTGGTACACACGGATAGACAGTTATTTCACCGGACTTGGTTTCGCCAAGAGTGAGGTGGATCCAAACCAATACCAGATCGTGGTGGAGGGTAAGATTTTGATCATTGTGCTTTATGTAGATGATTTAATACTAACGGGTGATGAATTGTTGATACACTCATGCAAGGCAGATCTTGCAAAGGAGTTCGAGATGAAGGAATTGGGCCTCCTTCATTATTTCCTAGGATTGGAAATTTGGTAACGAAAAGGTGAACTATTTGTGTCTCAAGGCAAGTACACCCGGGAGATACTGGAGAAGTTTCACATGCAAGGCTGCAAGCCTATCGACACTCCTCTTCCTGGTGGTTGGAGGAAGGAGGATGCTACATCGGTAGAGGTAGTGGATGCCACTGTTTATCAATAGTTGGTTGGTTCGCTCATGTATTTAGTCAATACACGACCGAACATATGCTATACTATGAACCAGCTTTCACAAGCGATGGTGAAGCCTACCAAGCTCTTTTGGAAGGCAGGCAAGCATGTCTTGAGGTATCTCAGGGGCACATCTGAGTATGGATTGTGGTACAGACAGTCAGATGAGGTGAAGCTGCATGGCTTCACAGATGTAGATTGGGCAGGAAGCCCAACGGACAGAAAGGGCACATCTGGAGGGATTTTCAGTATCGGATCTACAACAATTTCTTGGTACAGCAGGAAACAAAGATCCATGGCACTTAGTTCAGCGGAGGCCGAGTACATGGCAGCAAGTTTGGCTGCATGCAAGGCTATATGGATGAGGAAGATCCTAGTCGGTTTGTTCGGTTCTCATTTATATCCTACTGTGATATATTGTGATAATCAGAGTTGCATTAAACTCTCGGTTAATCTAGTATTTCATGATAGATCTAAACATATTGACATCCGGTACCATCATATCAGAGATTGTGTGCAGCGGAGGATCATGTTGCTTTCTTACATTCCTACGGAAGATCAGGATGCAGATATTCTGACGAAGGCGCTCACCAGGAGAAAATTTGAATACCATAGAGACAGGATCAGGGTGGCAGATAATCCCTATCTTGTTAAGAGGGAGTGTTGAGACTCAACAAGATGATGAGCTTAGTGAAAAGAGTCACCTTCAGTAAGTGGGCCCCACAGGCTATTTTTGGCGCAAAGTCTATTTTTAGACATGTCGATCATATTCTATGAGTTGCAGGATGCTATTTGTGGATGGTTGATCAAGTTGGAAAAATAGATGGACTTCTATTTTTAGACATTTTGGGCGAAGTCTATTTTTAGATTACCAGTCTAAAAATAGACATGTCGGATATTATTAGCTCTTAATAATATTTGGACTCCAAAACATTATCTTATTCTCTTGGAGCACTGACATTCAGTTAACAAATTGTTCAGATCAGCTAGTTGAAGGAATTACGCAATTCCTAGAGCTACTGGTGGTTCATGCATGGAGGACTTCAGTTAGAACTCAAGTGGCAGTGTTTGGTGGAGTTGGAGAAGTAGTTGGTGGAGTTGGTTTCTAGTTTAACTACACTTGTGGAGTTAAACTCAGTTGAACTGATTATGTCTATTTCTAACTGATTGATACTTTCAGTGGAGTAGAATGAATTAATTAGTTAAATTAATTCACTAAATAATAACTCATTATTTAACTGGATAGAGACAACAGTTAACTATAGTGCAGAACAGATTAGTGGAGACTCAGTGGACAGATTAGTGAAAGAGCAATTGTGACTATCAGTTGTGACTATAGTGTTGCATTGTATGCACCACACATTCATTGGAGATGCAAATGAGGATTGCGTGAGCAAGGCTGGAGCAATTTGAACTCATCCAGAGCCATTCTTCAGCAGGGATTGCGCAATAGAGGCAGGCTATCAGGAGGGAAAAATTCAGTGCAGATTTTTGCTGATTGTTCTTGATTAGTGTGTAGCGATTGTATTGTACTGAGAGCTTGATATGATCAGCTTTGTATGAGGATTTTTACATGATATCTATGACATATATTATATACAGATAGTTGGGGTTTTCAGCTTCAAGCTTTCCCGTTAAACAACTGTGTTAATGTGTGTGAATTTTTATTGTTTCATGTGTGCATTGCAATCTTGATTTAATTTCCACAAATGATCAATGGTGGAATAGATTATGTATTTTGCATGAAGCTAAAATAGTGTGAGATCAGGAGAATCTTGGACATATAACACATAAGTTATATAATTTCTACAGAGATTTTCTGTGTAATTGATTTATGATGAATTTTAATGCAATAAAATATTAAAGTAAGAAATCATAATAGTTGTTTATCAGTTAGAATATCCTATGAAAAATCAACACTGTTCCCTCCAACCGTGTCACTATCTCATGCCTCTCTCTCTCTCTCATTCACCCTTCTCCTCTCTCCCTATCTCTCTCTATATCTCCTTGCGACTCCCCTCTCTGTGTGCCTCCAGTACCATCTCTCTCTCTCTCTCTCTCTCTCCATATGATTGAGAATTGTCACTCCTCCCCCACCATCTATATGATCGATAATTGTCACTCCTCCCTCTTCATCCATATGATCGAAAATTGTCACTCCTTGTAATCAATAATATACGTAAGGTATAATGCAATAATAGTTATAATGAAGATGATTATTATTATAATATATTGAAATAATAATTAAAATTATTGATTATTATACTAATAATAATATATAAATAAATAAGTCATTAAAGAAACAATAGTATATTAATTATTAGAATTGGTAGCTTTGTGTCTTACATTTTACATTTTAGATTACATTACATAGCATTTTACATTATATTTTCTTATTGTGAAATGAGTTATGGTTTTTGGGCATGTGATATTGATAAGCCATGCTATTGGTTGATGGTATTGTAACAAAACCTATCTACAAGTTAATAATATCTTTGATAAAGTGGGTGTGACAACCCATGGTTAGTAATTTTGTTATATTGTAAGTTTATTGTAATTATTAAGTTTTTATGTGCTTATTAATTAAATTTAAATATGATTAAGAATCATTACTAGTCCTTTCTAAGGGAGGACTCTAGAAATTGATTTGTCTATTGATCACTATTAGTTTAGTATTAACCAATGCAAATTATAATGTTTAACTTTGAAAAATAAATATTTATAAAGTAAGGAGGGTGTGCTAGATAGAGTAGTTACAAGAATCCTTTTTATGTACATTACACTCTTCTTTTAGCAAAGAATCATTTTGACATTAAAAAAAAAACAAGATACAATTCATGTATTTAAAAAAAGAAGATGGATATGAACATTGTTTAAAAAAATATGTAATGATCATAAAATTTTGGTGCATCACATACCCTATGTTTGTTATGATAATCAAAGCTTGGAAGAATTATTTTCATATAAGTATCTAGTTGGTATCTATAGTAAGCTAAACTATGATTGCAACCTTGATGGAAGTCAAAAAGTTTTTTAGTTTAAAGAGGTTGAGTTGTGGCTTTACCAGAAAGAAATTTTGTCTTGACATACTTTGTATCCTAGTGAATTTATGTTTGTGAAGTATGTGATTATATTATTTTTAAGAAGACTCACATGAAAATTGAGTAAATCTAAAAATGTTTTATAATAAGTGATTTCAAAATTAAAAGAAATACATCTTACAATATTTTCCCTTTATAGATTAGTTACCATGAAAAATAAAACTTTTTATGACAACTTTAAAAATTAGTAAATATTATTGAAACTAAAAAAGAGAGTAATTTATAGATACTACTTAGTGGATCTATTATATCATTAAGAAAATAGTAAATAAGATGTCCTTAAAATATCAATACAAGTAAAAGTATTAGGATCACCAATTTTAAAGAAAAATAAGATTGAAACAAAACAAAAAAAACAAAAAATCATTAATATTAAAGTAGAAGATATTAACTCTCTAACAAACTCCAAAACTAAAACTAAATATGAGTAGATTCCTGTATCACTGCTATGGACTCCCCTACAGCTTTTTCATGATGGACAAATTTACGGTACCTATCCCTGTATTTCTCATAAGGAATATCATCTTTGGAAATTCTTGCAATGTATATAAGCAGATATACAGCTAGCTTGTGAGGGCAAATATACCTGTTATTTTAAAATTTATAAAAACATTTAATATTATTTATAAAATATATTTCAAGTAATATGTTAATATTAACGAAACTTCAATAATCTTATTCCCAAACAGTTTTACTTTAAAAATAATATACTAAAATAAAATAATTGAAAATTAGAAAAATTAGTATTAATATAAGCAAAGAAACTGTGGATGCTGAGCCTTAGAGCTAGACAGATATTATCACTTCTGGTGGCAAGGAGGCAGAGGTATAAACAGCAGGCCCTAAATTTTAGTATTGTGGGGGGCTTTGATATATTTTAGATAGTTGAGGTTAAAGACATTGCATATTTATGGAGATGTAAAAGACATAATAGAATGGGTCAAGGGGCTTCTCTATTCAGTCTGCTCATTCTATCTAACTGGATATTGATATGTTTTTTTCAAAATATTTCATTTGAACATATTTATAGGGAGCAAAATTAAGTTGTTGATCTCTTTTCAAAGAGGGCATTTCTTTCCAACTTTTGTTCAGAACACCTTGAAAAATGCTGAGAGCATTAACTAATTTAAAGTCAATTTTTTTTAGAGTTTTTGCATAGTTAAATAAATTTCATTGTTAAATAATATGTCTGGCAGTTATAAAAATAATATACTATGAACAACTGAAAAACATTAGAAAAAAAAACTGTATATTTTTAAGAAGTTCACCAGATGAGATTTTATAGTAAAATCTATAATCCTATTAGAAGAACAAATACATCAAACTGTAAGAACATGAGAATACAGATCCCTGTTATAGTAAAGATACAACTCACACCAAAGTCAAAAGCATGCATCACATATTTTAATGAACAATTCGTTTTATAGTCAGAGGAAAGATTTTTATTTTTCAGCAGAAGAGTAAAGATACAACTCACACCAAAGTCAAAAGCATGCATCACATATTTTAATGAACAATTCGTTTTATAGTCAGAGGAAAGATTTTTTTTTTTTCAGAGAAAAAAAAAACATTGTTTTATTATAAACAGTCCCTAATACATATTACATTCAACCAGATGTATGTAAAACATATTCAAATTGGAAAAACCATGCAAAAAAAATGGAATGGATCAGTCAAATACATTGGAATGGAATGGGCGTGAGTCCAATGCTATCAATCAATGATCATTGCATGAAAACCTCAATGCAAGAAAATGGCAACAGTCCATAACAGCCCAATAGTTACAGTCCATAACAGCCGAGAGATGTTCATTCAACGAGTAAGAGCTACTTTGACATTGATGGGCAATATAAAACAGGCTCGCTTGATATTATGTGATGAGGCGCAACCTTGAGAGGAATCCTGCAGAAAGAAAATATAAGTATGCAAAGTGGCATAAGATTACACACATAGTATCAAGTGGCATCTAACAAAGTAAACCAAAGGTTACTAAACTGGTTAAACTGGTTAATAATCCAATTTAGTTTACTAAACTGGCTAAATTCAACCAGATCGCAGATTTTGAAAATATTCACCAAAAACTGCTGTGTACATTACTAGATGATTTTGAAAATATTCACCGAAAACTGCTGGTGTACATTACTAGATGGCCGTGCAAAATTTTAATGTCATGTGAAAAGCCTGCACAATTTTATTTCTCCGATCTGCAAATCCGCTCCGGGAGATTAAGGTGGACGATGTTCTGTTTTCTGTACTATTGCCCTCTGATAACATCTTCCACTCTTTCGTGCCCAAATTCACTTCTACAAATAACGTCCTGCTCCGTCCATTCCTTGCAATGACTCTCACTCTTTCATCCCCGTCGTAAGCAGCGGCCACGTCACATGACCAAAAATCTACGCTGTATTTGTTCACCCATTCAACAGGCGTCGTTGTCAAGAGCTTCCATTCCTGAGTAGCCAGATTTGCCTCCCACAGCGCGACTACACTGAAAGGACGCCATTGCAGAAGTTCATGTGCTCCTGCTACCACTCCTAATAAAAATATTTGGGTCTTGTACCCCACAATCCCAATGGTCCGCATCTTTAGAGAGGTGATCCTGCCTATTGCCTGGAATTCCATTGATGCCATGTCGAGTACAACAACAGTCAATTGGGTTTCTATGTTATAACTCACAATCCTTACCGGGACGAAATTTATTTCACCATCGGGATCATGTAAGACTGGGGTACAGTAGATGGTGTTTCCATGTAAAGTGGAATGGACGAAGCCGCGGACAAAGTTGTTGTCAATCTCAGGGCAGAGTTTTATGGTCCATGTGTCCGTCAAGGAGGTGTAGGTGAGAACATGTACCTGCTTCTTTCTAACCTCACCTACCACCACCACTTTAAATGTTTTAGAGGCAGAGTCAACAGCTATGTTCATACTCATGGATGACTGCTGATCATGGCGCCATAGCTTTTTCTTCAAACACGATTCCAGAGAAAGACGCGGGGTAATCTGTGCATCGGGCAGCAAACGGTGTCGTCTTGTCAAAGGATTGACAACGACCAATCTGCCTTGTGTGTTTGCAAGAAGCATAAGACCTTCGGCCACTCCTTTGAGAAGCCAAGATGTACTAGCTGTCATGGGATCAGCGGGCAGATGTTGGGCCAGAGAGAGAGTGTAACAGTGGTCAGTGTCGTTGGTATTAAGGAGGACAAAGCCATCGCGATTGTGGGGAGAAGTGGCGGTGAAAGCGATCCAAGATTGATGGTTTCTCCCATCGTACAACTCTTGAAAGATGGGGCTCAAGGAAACCATGCGGTGCCAGGCAACGCATGATTGGCGGGCCATCAGGAGATCGGAGATTGAGAGGCGAGATAGAATTTCTTGCACAATACTTTCGGGGAGACATTCCAAAAGGCACGATGGCGTTGTCTGACAAACGCAATATCGTTTGCTGGCACTGTAATTAATGGGAGAAGAGAGGCCGTACCTTTTGCTGAAGCGCTGGATTGTTTGATTCTTGTCCTTCTCATCCATCATGTCTGCCTCACTAATCTCTTGATCAGTAGGTACAGGAGCAGCATTTTCAGATTTCTCTTGAGACATCTCTCTTTTCTCTTGGTTCTTGTTTAAGGATGCTTGCGATTCATAATAGAGGCAATGTTTTATATATATATATAGGTTTTGTTACAATACCAAGGGTTAATACCATGGATTATCAATACCACTTACTTAAAAACCATAATTCAATTTTAACGGTTAATACTATGAGTTATCAATAACACCCAAGTAAAAAATGATATGACATTTTTCTTTTTAATTAATCAATTTAATTAAAAGGGAAAAATAGACTTTGTTCTATTATCAAGAGTTAATATCATGAAACATAAATGACAACTCACTTCATATAACACTTGTTCATATGATATTTTTCTTTTTAATTAATCATATATTTTTTTGGTCTAACCTGGGTAATTGAACATTGAATCTCTATCAACCCTATTTTGAAAATAACCCTATTTTGAAATAAACACATCTATCAACCTAACAAAATTTATTTCACTAACAAAATTTATCTAGCTACTTTGCTTTAGCAGAACATGGTAAAAAGATAAAACATCACATTTGTATTGAAGATGCTAAGGTTATTGCGAGGATTGACCATTTCCACCACCGAAAGTTGAGGATTGACCATTTCCACCGAAAGTTGAGAAAGGCCTTGGAAATCGAAAAGAGACCAGTAAACGTTGGATCTCTGCCATTCATTCTTAATTAGGTTTTCTTCCCTTGGGTTCTGTTTCTTTTTCCTTGTTTATTCTTTATTAATTTATTTATATTATATTTTTTATTTATTCATTATTTATTTATTTATTATTATTTATTTAGTTATTTATTTATATTTTCTTTATTTATTTATTTTTTACCTAAATAAGTATTTATTAAAATCATAACTCTTATAATTTTAGATTATTATTAACTAATAATAATATATAAATATTATATTATATTAAAATATTTTAATTTTTAAACAAATAATAAATAAATAATAATAATAATAATAATTACATCGTAAGATGTTCTTATTTGAAAACAACTTTCCTAGCTGCCAATGTGTCCATGTCTGAGCCATTGGATCAAATGTTACGATTGAAATGTTTTAGGCCATTAGATCCACAAGTAAATAGTTTTAATTTTTTTTTTCTTCTTTTTAATAAGTTAGATTGATTTTAGGTGTATAATAGAAATGTTGTAATGTCATGTTTAACATTATAACTATGTCAAATTACACAAAAATAAAAATAAAAGTAAATTAAATAAAAAGATTGGCATAATGTAATGAACATTTTAACTAGGTCAAAATACAATTAAAAATAAAAATAATAAAATAAAATAATAATAAGCTATAAAAACACCCACTGTATTGACCCATGGTATTCATGTGGAATATATTTTATTTAAAGGGAGAAATTATTATTTGAAAACAACTTCACTAGCTGCCAATGTGTCCATGTCTGAGCCATTGGATCAAATGTTAGACGATTGAAATGTTTTATGCCATTAGATCCACAAGTAAATAGTTATATATATATATATATATATATATATATATATATATATATATATATATATAACTATATTACAATGTTAGTTTTTTATTTTCTTCTTAACATTTTAACTAGGTCAAAATACAATAAAAATTAAAAATAATAAAATAAAATAATAATAAGCTATAAAAACAACCCATGGTATTGATCCATGGTATTCATGTGGAATATATTTTATTTAAAAGGCGAAATTAAGATGGCCTAGATCAATCTTGACTTTGGATCTACCAAGAGCCAAGATGGATCAAATGTCATCATATGCAAACCTCTTTTAGAGTGAAAAGATGTTCTTATTTGAAAACAACTTTCCTAGCTACCAATGTGTCCATGTCTAAGCCATTGGATCAAATGTTAGACGATTGAAATGTTTTAGGCCATTGGATCCACAAGTAAATATTTTTAGTTTTTTTTTCTTATTTTTAATAAGTTAAATTGATTTTAGGTGTATAATAGAAATGTTGTAATGCCATGTTTAACATTCTGACTATGTCAAATTACACAAAAATACAAATAAAAGTAAATTAAATAAAAAGATAATGAACATTTTAACTAGGTCAAAATACAATAAAAAATAAAAATAATAATAAGTTATAAAAACACCCACTGTATTGACCCATGGTATTCATGTGGAATATATTTTATTTAAAGGGCGGAATTATTATTTGAAAAAAACTTCCCTAGTTGCCAATGTGTCTATGTCTGAGCCATTGGATCAAATGTTAGACGATTGAAATGTTTTATGCTATTAGATCCACAAGTAAATAGTTATATATATATATATATATATATATATATATATATATATATATATATATGTTGTTATTTTTTTATTTTCTTCTTAACATTTTAACTAGGTCAAAATACAATAAAAAATAAAAATAATAAAATAAAATAATAATAAGCTATACAAACACCCACTATATACCCATGTTATTCATGTGGAATATATTTTATTTAAAGGGCGAAATTATTATTTGAAAACAACTTCCCTAGCTGCCAATGTGTCCATGTCTGAGCCATTGAATCAAATGTTAGATGATTGAAATGTTTTATGCCATTAGATCCACAAGTATATATATATATATATATATATATATATATATATATATATATATAATGTTAATTTTTTATTTTCTTTAACATTTTAACTAAGTCAAAATACAATAAAATTAAAAATAATAAAATAAAATAATAATAAGCTATAAAAACAGCCCATGGTATTGATCAATGGTATCCATGTGGAATATATTTTATTTAAAAGGCGAAATTAAGATGGCCTAGATCAATCGACTCTAGATCTACCAAGAGCCAAGATGGATCAAATGTCTTCATATGCAAATCTCTTTTAGAGTGAAAAGACGTTCTTATTTGAAAACAACTTTCCTAGCTGCCAATGTGTCCACGTCTAAGCCATTGGATCAAATGTTAGATGATTAAAATGTTTTAGGCCATTAGATCCACAAGTAAATAGTTTTAGTTTTTTTTTCTTTTTTTTAATAAGTTAGATTGATTTTAGGTGTATAATAGAAATGTTGTAATGCCATGTTTAACATTCTGACTATGTCAAATTACAGAAAAATAAAAATAAAAGTAAATTAAATAAAAAGATTGACATAATGTAATGAACATTTTAACTAGGTCAAAATACAATAAAAAATAAAAATAATAAAATAAAATAATAATAAGTTATAAAAACAGCCCACGATATTGACCCATGGTATTTATGTGGAATATATTTTATTTAAAGGGCGAAATTATTATTTGAAAACAACTTCCCTAGCTGCCAATGTGTCCATGTCTAAGCCATTGGATCAAATGTTAGATGATTGAAATGTTTTATGCCATTAGATCCACAAATATATATATATATATATATATATATTTTTATGACATTAGTTTTTTTTTTTTTTTTAACATTTTAACTAGGTCAAAATACAATAATAAAAATATGTGGAATATATTTTATTAAAAGGCGAAATTAAGATGGCCTAGATCAATCTTGACTCTGGATCTACCAAGAGCCAAGATGGATCAAATGTCTTCATATGCAAACTTCTTTTAGAGTGAAAAGAGAATTGTTGCCTCTCATAAATAATATAGATCTAAACTAACTACTTAATAAAATTATTTTTAATTTTTTATAACCATTATTCTTTTAAAATTTTACTTAATAAAATGTATCTAAATTTTCATACATCCAAATATACATAGTTTTTCCTATTCTATATTATTTTTGTTACAACTATTTTACTATTCCAAAAAGAAGTTTTTTTTTGTTATATATTATTTATGTTACAACTGTTTTATTATTCATGAATAGTATTTCTTAATATATAAAAAATTAAATTAATAATGAATTTTTTTAAATTATGTGAAATTATTTCACAGGACATGATTTTTATCTTGAGCAATAATGATGAATGTTCATAATTCTCATTTCTTAAATAACACTAATATATCTCATGTCCCAAACAAGATTCTTCTTTCTCTTCTTATTCTAGCTTTCACCTTGACACTCCTCTCCTCCTCCCTGCACAAATTTAAACTATGAGGCACAAGGTAGTTGTTGCATATAGAAACATTTAGATATGATAAGAAAAATGTGATACAACAATTGCCTATGCCCAATATCCAACACCATAGAGCAAGACATGTTCACCAATTCAATAATTGCTTCCAAATATCTATTAGTGCTAGAGTTGTTTTCTCAATAAACTTGTTTTTACTTCTCTTGAACTGATGAAAGCCATCATTGTTTCATATAGGAGCATTTATTTCTCATAAGAAAATTTTGATAGTGTCTATTATCCTTTTTTAGTTTTTTAATGATTCAATTAAGATTAACATTTGTATGTTGTCATGAGGAAATTTTTTATTTTTCATGTCAATTACCTTTTATAACTCTATGAGTTTCTTAATATTGCCTTTATTTTTAATAAATGGAACTCAATTGTATATTTAAAAATATGATTAGGTAAGAGAATTTTAGGATCACAAATTTTTTTCCAAGTTGACAATGTGAATGTTTATTTACCTAAAGTTGGCTCCCATGTTCAATACCCCCCCATGGGGTTTGAAGATAATAGGTAATGGAAATTCAACGACATATAAAACAAATAATTTATACATCAAAAAATTAGTTATATATATTATAGTAGTTCTCCCTTAAGCAATCTTTCAATTTGGCATTCAATTATTTATTAATAAAGTTGTTTTACTTAGTATGGAGTACAATAATTTTGTAATCAAATAATAGGAGAAGACATATTCACAATATAATTTATTTGAATAAATAGATGTGTGTCAAATAGTTTAATAAGAAACTAGATTTGTAATTATAAAATATAAAACTATAACTTAAAATTGTGAAATTACTTTGTATTTTTTGTTTCTTATGTATATAGAGAAAGAATAAACCAAGTTTGGAGTTAAGAAAATAAACCATAACATAAAGAACAATATATATTTCCAAAAATTGTCTCCATATTAAAATGACATTCACTTTCTTGTATACCAAGACTATTGTTATTCATATACAATATACAATTTCTAACAAGCATGAAATTAGCTCTGGGATATGTAGATGAACTTGGAGTAAACTTTATTTCTGTTAATAAAAATTCTCTTTATTTACATATATGCTAGATAGATTGTACTTGAATGTATTTAAAGTATCCTATTTGAGTTACATGCTCATTTCATGCTTGTTTTAGAAGATTATTAATCACCAAATGATTTTCACCCCTAATTTCCTATTTCAATATCTATAACAAAATTTATATATATGTGAACAGATTATGTTGGTTTATATAGATGTTTTCACCCACAATTGCCTATTTCAATATATATAACAAAATTTTCTGGTTGATCATTCTTATCATCAACATTATTGAAACCTCCACTATCTGCTTCCATGGAAGCAAAAATTGCCTTTCATTCCTTCGCGATGCCTTCTTCTCTGCAACAACTTATTTGTTCTAGGCTACTCTTTCCTATGGTATTGCCTTACGACGTTTCTTTTGCAACATGTGGTGCAATTGCTAGTAATAATAGTAATACAACTCTTATTTTGTTTTATTAAATTTCTTATTCCAGTCAAACTAGTCAATATTCTACAACGACTAGTTGGAGCTTCATTATGGTTGGAGCTTCATTATCTATTTAAACTCGGTCCCAGATTAAATTTATCATCTTGTCCTGATGACGAACCACACTGGGTGGTTCGAAACGCGTCGATTTTCACCAAAAGATTTTATACATAAATTAAATTAAATTAAATTTGTTTTATTTTATTAATATTTAAAAACAATTTCAATTATTTTAGAAACTCTTTCTAGAATGAAAATAGTCACTTTTTTCTAGCATTTTACAAGAATGATCACCAATATGCTTATCCTGTAATCAACTCAAATTTAGGTGTGATGAAGGATGTGTAGGGCGCTTTGGGATTTGGGATAGATTCCACTATAATGGCAACATTAGATTTTCTATAAGTTGTTGCACCACAAGGAATTAAGAACAACCATATTAACTTGGTGCACTACAAGGAATTAAGAAAATCCTTATTAACCACAATTAAAATCATTTTCTTTTGTATAGCGCAATATCCCTGTTGTGTGCCCTTCCAAGTTTGTTAGGCATGTTCACCATTGACTCTTTTTCTTTAAAGGTGGTGGTTGGGAAAATACGTTAATGGAATTTAGTTTAGATGATTGAAGTAAAAATAAGGATGACTACAAGGCATGATGAGAATAACTTATATTATCCTTCATATTAGGGAAGTAAGCCTAGGTGCAAGGACATAGTAGTCCCTAATGCCCTTGATCAAAGTTGAACCACATCTCTACATTATACTCGACCTCATTCAATTAAATATAAGTGGTAACGAGCATATAGAGAAAGCTAGGTACCCTACTCTATAGTAGAGTCATTGCATCCATGTTCGTTTTGTTGGGACAAACAGATTTCAAAAACTTATAAAGAGTAAGGTTATTCTTAGGTCAAGGTACTAGGGACTGAAGCTATTACCTGAGGAGGCAAGTAAGAAATACAAATCGAGTGTCCATAGGGAAAGGTTAGTTAGTTAGGTCAGTGAAGCGGCCTGATAGTCCATGACCATAATGGTGTTCTTCTACGTGCCCTGTTCTCAATACCACGTGCCCTGTAATTAGGTGGTGGTGGTCATTTTATGCGCGAGAACTGTTTATCATCCCCCCATCCCTGGAATGATGTTGGGATTCTAAGTGTCGTGTTAGCAGCTCGATGTTAACTGGAAAGAACAATAAGTTGTCAATGAGTTTTAGACCCATGGGATTTAGAAGAAGGAAGAACAGTTTATTGCGCTTGCTTTCTTAGACTTTCTTGGAAGTCAGGATACAAGATAAGACGAAAGGAGCATATTTCCTTGGCAATGGAAACAATGAATACAGCTACATATATAGAAGATACAATGGCAGATATGGCTGCGGATACAATGACTACAACAGATATTAGTGGATACGGAAACTGCAACCAATGTAGTAGTTAGTTTGAGGTGCACCAATAGATAGAGGAGGAATCTGACGCTGCTAGCCGGTATCAGCGGCTAGAGGGTCTAGATGATGTAGTTTATGAGGTCACAAACAAATGATAGCTTGAACCTTAGTGGTCTATAACATTACTATAATAATAAGAATGCACATCACATCCGTAACAACCACATAGGGATAATAGTTATATACCCTTATTCCTTAAGAAATGATGCCATTACACAAGAGCATTGCCTATCAAAATTGCCATGTTTTGTAAAAGGTATGGCACATGGGCACTTGCCAAGATTTTCGATAAAGCTGTCTCCATGGAGAAAGACATGATCAGTATCGATGTCAACCCCATAATTGAAGAGAATAAATCGGCCCCGCCGGCTAAGTAAGAAGCCCATTCCTCAACCTAAGGCTAACACGGAATCAAAGGAAAAGGAAGCCACAGATATGGAAAGTGTTCAAAGGGTAATGAATAAGCTTTCTAATTAGATCATTTATTTAAAGAAGGCGATTTAAGGATCATCATATGGGAAGATGCAATGGAAGTTGTTTAAGAAGCCAAATCCTCCACCAACTCCTCCTCCTGCAAATACAACTGGAATTCACTTTGAGGATTTCACGATGGCGAATCACTACAGGGCACACCATGAAAATCACTCAGAGAAAGGGCCGAGTTCATCAAATGTTAGGAGTGGTCACTAATCCTCCTGCCCAGAAAGAGGAAAAGGAGAAAACAAAGTTATATCCAACCACCTTAAATGATAACTTGGAACCTTCCAATATTCACTCGAGTAATATTAAGTCTCCTCATATAATGAGGATAATGTATTAATATTATATCCCTTAAGGTTGTGAGACTATTAATATCACGATTGATATGCTAGAGAAGAAAGGATGTGGATAGAGAATGGAGCGACAAAGACAGGGGTAGATATGGAGGAAACATGAGTGGAATGGGAATGGAGAATGAACAAGAAGGAGCGAGTAGGGAAATGAAGAAGGGATTAGAAAGAGAGAGTAGGAGTTGGAGACAGCTAGTCCTTGCCTCGCGGCGGTGAAAAAACCAAGACTAAGATCATGCTAAAGAGGGTTGTGAAGAAGATATAGTTGATGGATAACAAGTTTTCCTAGCTATTGAGAAGCTTGCTTAAGTTCTTCCATGAACCAGATAACCAAAAGTGCTCTTTTGCTCCTGTAGAGCAACCTGTTTTGGATAGAAATCACCTCCATACATCAGCGTATGGAAATATAATATACAGTAGAACAAAGCTTTCTATTCATTTATGCAGAAATTCAAGGACATATGTGTCAAGACAAAGGAGCTAAAGAGCAAGGTCTCAAGTCTAAATATGAATTCCATACTTACATGGAACAACTATGTGATATTGTGGAATGGGAGCAGAAATTACTTGAGGAGATTCACTCTAAAAGCTTCATGAGGTAGTTAGGGTCATCCCCCCCTCGCCTCGCTCTTGCGACATGCCCCAAACAACAACGTTCACTGAATTCCCATACAACCCAACCCTCCATCAGTCATCAAAGGGTTGTAATGACACATACTCCATCTCCAGGACTAAGATTCAAAGATTCAACCACACAAATATTTCCGAGAGTATAGTGGTGCATTTGGAGTAGATATGACTGTTTAAGAAGAGTATTAAGGTTGGTTGGTCCCAACCAATGATATTAACCAATTTCGTTGTATTACACATTGCTCATACAGTTGATTGAGTGGTCATATATTGGTTGTTCAAAGTTTGACACGTAGAAGAGGACAATCAAGGGTTGTTTTGTCCTACAGTGAGGATTTCTCTATCATCTCTTCAACTGCTGATCTTGCCACTGACTCTTTCAAAATATTGAAGAACCTTTGGGCATTATTATCGAAAGCCCATAAGAGGAATCAAATTTTGATATTTTACAAGGTGGTGGTTCTACTCCTCCAAGAACTCTGTCCTCCACACTTGCAATTCGGAAGGCCCCCTAGTCCTCCTAGGAATAAAATAAAGATGGAAAATGCTAATGCTAATATGCCATCTCTAACCCAGGATATAGTTTCAATTCCAGGGGATGTGCATGACTTACCAAAGCATCGAGAAAAACTATTACCAAAGTTTGACCCAAATAAGAAGGAATCACCTGAAGACCATGTCAAGAAATTCATGCTAGTTGTGAAGCTTATGAATGTGCAACATGAAGATGTGGTATGTCATATGTTTCCTTATACATTTTAAGGTAAAAGATTCGACGTGGTACTTCAGTCTAATGCAAGGATCCATCATGAGTTGTCATCAATTTGAATCTTTCTTAATCACTAAATTTTGAGATGAGAAGATCCCTGCAATGCTTATGATTGAACTATCCAAAATGAAAGTGAAAATTAAAGAGGAGGTGAAGGAATTTAACCAAAGGTTTACCACTCTTCTAAACAATATACTAGCCACCTGAAAACCTAATGTGGATGTGCTTATTGAATTTTACTTTACTGCTTTACCTATTACAATAGCTATGTTTGTAAAGAGAGAAGGAAATAAGACACTCATGGAAACTTTCGATGAGGCCATCAAGGTCGAGAAGGAAACGATGAGTCTAAAAGAAAATCCTGGTGTAGAAGGGAAGAAGGTAGATGCATCAAGCAAGAAATCGGTGATCTTGAACAATCTCAATACCAAGAACAAGAAAAAGGAAGTAGTGGATGTGGGAGGCTGACATAAGATGATTCAAAAATTGATGAATGAGATTATCAGTCTAAAGAGCTCGCACAATTTTTGACCATACAAGAAGGAAGCTCCTCTTGCAAAACCTCTTATCGATATTGGAGAGGATGAATTATGATCTCTGTAGGAATGTGTATTGACTTGTAGATCATATATCACATATAGCTAAGTTGTAAATTCCTTCATGTTAAGCATGTTGCATTACTAGATGAAGGTTCGCATAAACACCATTGCACAAGGAATCCCAACAGGAAGAAACTCTAAAGTTGAAGGGAAGAGACATAGAACTTGAGTTACTCGTGTTGATACTAATAAAAATTCAAGAAACAAGCTTGCATATTTAATCTGGACTCCTAAGGTATCCCAATCAACCAAAGCCATGCAAGGAGATTTGGCATGGAAACCTTGTGTTGTGCTGAAAAAATAATGGCACAAGTGCACCCAAAAGAAAATACCTATCCCAAAACAACTAATAATGTTATCAAAGATGAATCTAGTTGTGGTGCGAGCTTGCACAAGGATAGAAAAGTGACAGACATGCTAATTTTTAATCGTAATACTACTACCAGTATTGGTTAATCAACGAATGCAGTTGATTTTGCATATTAAATTACTAGAGAGTGCGAACGAATGCGACCTATCAGTTTCAAGAAAGAATAGGCGAGTAAATAGTGTTTAGAGGCTATTCCACACAAATCTTGATTGAACTTAATCATCAAACTTGGTGAGTGACGATGGATGAGGAAGAAGGTCACAAGTAATTTAAACAACCAACTTGGGTTGTAGAAAGCAGCAAGGTGATAAAATTGGTCTAGAGGTAATTTCCATAGAATGGGGAAGCACTCAATGGAGACAACAAAGACAAATGAATGAGTAGGTTATTAGAAATATGTAGCAAGCGAAGTAGTGGCCTTGACTGATCTGTTCCATGGAAAAATGTAAATGGTAGATACTCTTCAAAAGCATATTATAGATGTCGATATTGAAAATACCTTCTGATCCTATCTAGACAGACAGGAAACAGAATCCAGGGAAAATAATGAAGGAAAATGGATATAGTGGTGCTAAAATATAGGTGCTTAGAGTCTCAAGGAATTCACCCTCTCCCTCTCCCCTCACCCTTCCCCTAAGCAAGAAAGAGTTAACGCATATATTTGGTGCAGGAAAGCTATTTTATACCTTGCATTCTTCTCTTTAAGATAGTATGAAAGGTCTCAAATTAATAAGAAATTCATAATCATAGAAAGTAGGAGCTTCTAGTAATAGTTAGGATGAGCTTCTAGTAGTAAAGATAAGAATATAAACGAAAACAAAAGAACCTCTAGAAATTAGGTCAACATAATTTATTTAATGTCAAAAGAATGCAATGTTGAGAATTTGTAGGGTTGTAGGTTAAATAAAAATTCTCTTTTTGATAATTACTTGTGAACTTACTTGTGTTAGTTATGTCTTCTCTTAGTTAATATTTCATCTAGTCAATTATCCAAATGCACAAGACACAAAAGTTAGGCTCCTAGAGCCATGGAAAAACCTCTCCCACTTTGAGAGGAAAACCTGCAAAAAATTCTTCTTATAGATCTTCAAATTACAAGTACCATCACCCAGACTTAGACCCTTGACCTATGAATGCCTCCAAGACCTTGTCTCCGCTTATTTCTTTCCCTTCAAACTGGTTCTTCTTTTCTGCACCAACCTACACTATTATTCTCCAGTACTAGAGAGCTCAGTCCTAGGTCTATCTTTCTCGAATCTTTCTTGTTGCACTAGAAAGTTTATGTACCTTGCATAGTAATGAATTTTCCACTTTGCATAGCCCTAAATATTCTTCACTTGAGGAGTCAACAAGAAATATTATAGATTACAGACTTCATTCCACTTTTAGTGCAGATGTATGTCAACATATTCACCACAAGTTTGACTATAATTTACTTCAGGTTCGACTGTAGTTTACTTTAGGCTTAACTCAAAACAATCCACATTACTTCTGTCCTTATATCCGCATTTATGAGCTTGATCACATCCTAAGAAAATCCACACTTTTTACTTCAGGAAATCTGCAATTTTTGTTCTTGCTGCACTAGAAAGTTTATGTACCTTGCATAGTAATGAATTTTCCACTTTGCATAGCCCTAAATATTCTTCACTTGAGGAGTCAACAAGAAATATTATAGATTACAGACTTCATTCCACTTTTAGTGCAGATGTATGTCAACGTATTCACCACAAGTTTGACTATAATTTACTTCAGGTTTGACTGTAGTTTACTTTAGGCTTAACTCAGAACAATCCGCATTACTTCTGTCCTTATATCCGCATTTATGAGCTTGATCACATCCTAAGAAAATCCACACTTTTTACTTCAGGAAATCTGCAATTTCTGTTCTCAAGAAATCCACAATTTTGTCTCAGGAAATCCACAACTCTGTTTCAGGAAGTCTGTAACTCTGTCTCATAAAATCCGCAAATTCTGTCTCAGGAAATTTGCAATTCTATTTTAGGAAGTTCGCAACTCTATCTTAGGAAATCCGCAAATTTTGTCTCAGGAAATCCACAAATTCTGTTTTAGATTGATCCGCAAATTTCAGAGATAAACGAGCTTGTCTGTTTCTATTTTGCGTAGCCCAGTGAGGTATTTATAGTTGTCACAATTTTTAATTTAAGTTGACCAGTGCATGAATAGGTGTGACTGTTCTTAAGCCGACTTGTCCAACTGTTTAGGAGGCCGACTTCTCCAAGGAGTATTCCAGCAAGGTGACAACTGTTTTTTTCAATGTATTTGGAGCTGTATTCAACGTTGCATTGAGGGTTGTAGTGAGCTTATTCCACAAGGTCTTGGAGCATATAGCTAGACTTAACTCAAACCTATTGGACATTAAGAAGAAGTCCATCTACTTATGCTCATGAAACCCATGAAGCAAATAAAACAATAATATATATTATTTTTACTTCTTATTTTTCATAATTACATAATTGCATAATTACATAGTCAACGTGAAGACTGACCTAGTTACACTTTTAAACATGCAATACTTGAAATAATGCAATTCAACACTCGACACTAGGCAATCTAATAGACATCGATAAAACTAGGCTCTCTACACCAGTATGCTAAGAAAGAGATACAACAATAGATTTTTAAATTAATGTAGGCCCAAAAATTTATTTAATGTTTAATTCAATTAAATTATACAAAAAAATTCATTAAATGTTTTGTAACACTAAGCATGGAGCACCAGGACGCATGTATTACATTTGTTAGTTAATTCCAAGGAAATGTTGGATCATAGTGTATGTATTATGTGTGTTGTTTCCACGATTTTTATACCTACCAATTAAATGATGCCTAGAGTTTCAGTAGAGAAAAACACAAATTGTTTCTATATACAACACATTATTCACGCTGAGATGAGAACCGAAATTCATCAGTCTAGTCTCTCGATTTAGTCTCAATTCAGTAGAAAAATACGCAGATTTATCTCTCGATTCAGTCTCAATTCAGTAGAGAAATACACAGATTTATCTATAAACTACACATCTTGGTTCACTTTTGAGATCAATAATTGGTATTGAATGAGCTTCTGGTTCAATGGCTAAAATTGTAGCTTTTTCTCAATTGGGATGAAGGGCAACATTCCCTCTTTGACTATAAGAACCTTGGTCCGAAGAGGAATCTCCCTTATCAGTCTGCCTCTAACTATGTACTTACATATAGCTTCCGCCTTAAAAAATGACTGGTTATTTTCCACAACAAACTCAATGATGTAACCTTCAAGCATATTCTGCACCCATAAGTCTAAATCTCGTGAAATTTGATGATCCACCCAATGCAAAGTAGAAATATTGGCAGTAGTAGAGTTGATCGTTCTCTTCTCTCTCTCTCCTTATACTCGGGTGCTTATTAGCGTCACTTCAACAAATATAATTGGGTTGCGTAAGTTCGATCCAAGTCACTGTTACAGTCAGTGCTCTCGCAACCTTGAAATAGATTCCTAAGTGAAGGCATATTCAGTTGAAGTACGAAAGTCGCTCGACCGTAAGGCAAAGGAGAGTAGGTAGTCACATTGAGCACCTCACATAGATAATCATAGACAAACATAACAATCATATACAACCAAAAGATTAGTGCAAACTAACTTGGAAAATCCATAATCATAGGGGGAAGGCCCGGTCTGTCAATAGGCCTAGACATACTAGCAAGAAAGACCATCTTTCCAAAGGCAAGGTTAAGGGATCATAATGGTCCCGACTCCAAAATTCCATTGTTGGTGGCTTGTACGTGAAGAAGCAAGGGTGAAAGGCACGAGCATCTGGGTGAATCATCAAAGGATAAGAAGGTACAACTAGTTCTTACCTTAGCTTACAAAGGTGGATAAGTTGGGTTATTTATTTTCACACTATGCTTTATCATCTAGAAACCATTTTTTGGCTCATATTATGAAGGGGATTACTACCATCTATCCACATCGCTTCACCATACCAAAGTTTCCGAAATTCCCAAGTCTTCATGATATTTTTGAGGCCAAGAGAAAGTTCACTTGGTTTACGAACTTGTAAACTCCGTATTTTTCCAGATGATCCTTTCCCCAGAGCAGCTAAACATTTTCCCACCCTAGACCTAATCAGAACTTTGGTTCATAAAAACCAAGGAGAGAGTTATGTATTCGAAAAACAGTTCAAAGGAAAAATTATAAGAGCACAATTACCTCTGTATTTACTCAACCAATCCAACAACAAACCCCATTCCATAAATCCCTATGGTTTTCGCTGTTGTCCAATTTAAATGTTTTTATATTACTTAACATTGTCTCTAGATTTTGGTTGTTAAATGATCATAATTTTCTACGTGTGACATTATAGATCTCTTTGAATATTTCTTGAAAAGTAATGGACACATTTGTAGAGTCTAGGGTAGATGTTTCCATGAAGAACAGATCCTTATACTTGGAAAGTGATGCTCTGTCATCTACCGAAACTCTCTTTCCTCCTTTAGGTCGCACTTGTTTCCCACGAGCATTGCCACAGTGTCCGGGTCAGAGTGCACTGAAAATCACTCAAAATTAAATTCATAAAATTTCACATGATTCGTTCCTGATTTGAAGGGAAAACCACTTTAAGACACTGAATAAATTTCGCTCAAGAAAACCAAAACCGTGAAGAATAAATAATTTTTTTATAAAATTCAGTAGCAGAACCTGAAAACACAGACAAAAATGGAAGCAAGAATATATAAAATATTTCGTCAATGAAATTCCACTAAAAAATGCAAAATGTAAAAGCTCATACATAATAAAATGGTAGCCTTTTACCCTACACAACAAAGAAAACAAGTTCTACCAAACCTCCTGGAGTTCTGTCAAAATTTTAGAAGCTGGTGAGGAAAAGGTGAGGAAGATAGTGGTTAGACACTTACTGCAGAGTTCTTCGAGCCATCGACAGATGTTTTGGAAATTATAGCGCTTCTTCGAGCCAATGACAAATGTTTTGGAAAGCCTGGTGCCTAAAACTGTAGCCTTTTACCCTGCACAATAGATAAATTAAGTTATACCAGACTGCCTAGAGTAGCCACGAAGATCCCCAACCCTGTCCCGTTGGATCTATTGAAAAGGTACTCAATATTGTTCAAGGCCACGAAGGTGGAGCAAAGGTATTTAATATTAGCATGATTACCAGGTGTAAAAAATTGAAGGAGCCTGATTACCAGGTGTAAAAATATGGAAGTCCATATGTCTAAAAATTAAATTCACACGAAGGTGGAAAGTACAATACTCAACTTGGATTGGTTACTTTGTTTCGTTGCATCTTAAAAAAACATCATTCGCATAGCATTTAATGTTTTAGTTTAATGCTATAATTAGTTTAGTATTTTCAAAATAAAAACGAGATCGATGAACATTGTTATCACTCCATCGAATCTCCGAAGGCTGAGAAGGAGACCAGCAAAGGTAACCATGGACCGCTTTGTCCTAGTAGCTAGCCTTACTAGGCAAGAGAGAGCTCTATCCATGAGATCACAACCAAACTGACTGGATAAGGAGGATTTTAGGCTAGGTATAGTAGGCTCTAGGATTTGATTGATTAGTTTTGGGTGTTGGACAGTGAATTAGGTCTAGGAAGAACTAGGTCAGGTCACTGAGAATCAGAATTGCAGAGATCTAATGGGGCAAGGTAGGCACACACTTTAGCACTTTCAGTTATCTTGATGAGTGTGATTAGACTGGTATGGTTTCACAAATAGCATGGAAATTATGAATTATTTTCTATCAGAAGAAAGTGAAACCCAAATATGATAATTCCTCCAAAACAAAGCATCAAATAATGAATTTTTCTTATCTAACTTATGAATAAATCACATTGAGATATGGACATGAAAATTAAAAGCATAATACATTCAAACATATGAAGACATAAGAGGAAACACTGCTAAAACACATACCACAAGGATCCCACCAAAATAGCTGCAACTTTGTTTATTAGTTCCTGCCAAAAATGACTGATTACACTAGTGTTCAAGGATCAATTACACAACATCCAACCCTTGCAATGGAAAATGAAATGAAAGATATAGACCAAAATAGACTTCTCCCACTTTGAGGGGTCAAATTCATGACTTGTTGATTTTTTCTCCAAATTCGTCAACTGGAATCCTAATGACTAGGGAGGTCAACAAACACATCCCTATATTTAACGAAACTGATGCACTTGACCCAAAATTACATTTTTACTTGATGTATCTACCTCTAGTAACTACAAAAGACATAATTACATTTTTTTTTTACATTTAAATCAAGAAAATTACTTGGACTCCATCAATCAATTGAGAAAAAGTGAAACTTCTGAAGAAAACATGAGACTGGAAAAAGCACAGCATGCCTTGGGAAAAGCACAACATGGGCCTTCCAATTGACTTTTGACTGCCTTGCTGAAGTCCAAATTGAGCCCAAGATAGCTCATTGGAAAGGTCTTCCTGTCTAGTTTTCAAATATGTCCTCAAGAACCGAAAATCATTGATTTAAGCCCTTAAATTTTGAAATCGCCGAAGACAGGTCAAAAAGCACATCCTGAGGCTGAAAATAGTGGCAGAAAGGTGGTTTTTAGGTGATTTTTGGGCTTTTCCACCTGTCAAGAGCTCATATTTTGGAGTGATAATAGTAAAAATTTTATGTAGAGACCATTATCTATCCAACCATGTAGAGTTTTCATCATTTAGATACTCCCATAAAAAGCACAGTGTGGCCCACGTTACACTTTTTGCAGGCTGACTATGTAAAAAACTTGTAAAATTTGACCAAAATGCCGAAAAACCCAAAAAATTGCCCAAAAAATCTCAAAATTGTTGGATGAAGTCCTGTTGAAATATGTCAAGCTACCAAGGAGTCATCAACAAGAAATTAAAGTTTACCCTTATCCTTTTGGCTGATTAGGGTTTCCTTGAGCTTATCCGGCAACTGTTTTACCTTGACATTGAAAATCTTGTTTCTGGTATGGTAGTGGTCAGACATGTGCCTCAACATATGATTGCCCTTATTTTCCTTTTGAAGAATATTCTCCAAGTGTATTTTTAATCTGTCAAACCAAACTTCCCTATTATCATTAATTTCCATGGCAATCCTTGCCTCAAAGGTGAGCTCTTCCACCTCATGTTGTTTTTCCTACTCGGATGCTCTTTTAAGGCCCCTTGCTTTTGGTCTCTTCTTGGTGATCTGAGCCTCATCCTCATTGGACGCATCATGTCCCATCACTGATTTTCCTTTGACATCTTGCCTCTTATCCTTCAACAAGTCCATTTCCAAGAGTACTTGTTTTTCACTCAACTATTTGTTTTCTTGCTCAAGGAAGGAGATGACAAACTGTGCCGTTGTCAAATTATCTTGCGGCTCTTTCATTTTGGCATATTTCTCTTTGATGACCAGGTTTAAGGTTTCCTGTTCATCTTGGACCTCCAAGTCCACCAGATCAAAATCATGTTCTTTGTCATGGTGAAGGGCTTCTTTCTCTTGGACAACTGCCTCTTGTTGCTTATGATATACCTATTTTGATGATGTAGAAGGAAAGGCCCCTTCCAAAATTTGTGGAGCAAACACTTGCCTATGTCCTCTTTGGTAGTTTTTGATCTCTTTGTCCTTTTTACCTTTCTTAACTGTAACGTTGCTAGATGACCTCGTTTTTTTTTAGAAATTGATGATGATTTGATGACCTTGGAACCCTAAGACCTAATGGATACTATGGACTGAATGAAACCATGATGAAAATGAATGTAATGATGATGAAAACTCATGAAGGATGGTACACTCAGCTGAGAGGTGAAATGAGCCAGCAGCTAGTAAAATTTTGAAAGGAGTGAAATCAAACCTAAATCTACATCTAGTGACCATATTTTTGCATGATGACCTAATGGAATGACAAAAATTGACAATGGGACCATAACCAAACATGATAAGAGTCCATTTAATCACTGGTGGTAGGATGAAAAAACTGACTTAACATTGGCTCCAGCTGGGGATGGCAGCTCCTTGGAGGTATCAAGAACATTGTAGACCAAGTAGCCTAACCATTGGGCATGGAGTCAAAAGCTAAAAGCCAAACTGAATCCTGAAAACTTGATATAATAAACTGACTCAAAATTGACTCAAAATTGGGCTGAATTGACTTTGAATAAACTTTGAAAACAACAGAAAACAAATGAAACTTTATGGCCTTCACCTCGGGCTCCAAGCTTTGATGATTTTCAGCTTCACACTTTGCAGAAAAATTAAATTTATATATACAATGGAATTGGGAAATTTTCAGAAATTTGCATCAAAAAATATAATTCTTAAGGATCCTACCATTGACTGGTCCTCCTAATCACTCTTCTCCATTCATATCCTTCAATATGAAATCATGTTGTCCGCGAAAGGCTGAAATATTATATGGCCCTTTCCACAAGTTCTAAAATTTTTCGTGCTTCCCTTTTTCCTTGTTTCTAGTATCCCATCAGAGAACCACATATTCAATCTTAAAATCATCTGCCTTTGTCTTGCGGTCATATACCTTCTTTATATTTTCATGAAGCTTTGAGGTGTTCTGAAAGACCTCATCTCTTGTTTGCTGAATATGGATCATCTGATTGATCTGGTGTTGTACATCATTCTCTTCACTTCCTGCTTCTTGTAACAACTTCATGACCGGGATTGCAAGTGATGTAGGAAAAACAATGTCTACACCACAAACCAACTAAAAAGGGGACATTCCTATTGATTTATTACTACTCACCCTATCCGCCCACAAAGCATAAGCAATATTTTTGTGCCAGTTCTTTGTGTTTTCCTCCAACATCTTCTTTATGATATTAATCAAAGATTTATTAGAATATTTTGCTAATCCATTACCTTGCGGATAATACATGGTTGAGTGCTCCAATTTGATCGACTTGAATTCAGCCGCATTTTTAGTAACGATCTTATGAGGACAACCAAAATGAGACAAAATGTTAGTCTCCAAAAACTGAATAATTAATAAATCTGTTGCTTGCCTTGCTAGGATCACTTCGATCAATTTGGTGAAGTAGTTGGTGGTCGTTAAGATCCATTTATGTTTTTCAGATGATGTAGGGTGAATCTCTCTGATAAAGTCAAGGCCCCACTGCTGAAAAGGTGCATGCACTGAAATATGTTGCAAGGTAATGGACGAAGTTTTCTTTTACCTTGAAATACTTGACACTCATGGAAACTCAACACTATTTTATACAAATCTGCAAAAGGAGTTGGCCAATAATATCTATCCCTCAACACTTTTTTAGATTTGGTTTTCCAAAACAGGTGACCCCCACAATATCCCCTATAAAAATCATTCATTACTTTTTTGGCTTCATTTTCAACTAAACATTTCAGAAAAATACCTCTTGGGTCTTTCGAATAAAGAGTGCTATCCAAAATACAGTATTTGGAAGCCTTTAACTTTAATGACCTCCCCTTACTCTTAGACGTGCTTGTAGAAGGATTTAAATGCTGAAGAATATATATGATATCAGAATACCAAGAAGAAGAAAGAAAAATATCAGATAGATGTATGAGAGTGCCATCCTCTTCTTCATCGGACAAAGATGAAATGAGGTCAATATCTAGAGCGTGTAAATTTGAGTCAGCCATGAGCTTGAATAAACCCTGATCTTTGATCAGATTTGTGGGCTTGATCTCAAGGTCATTTTATAACATTGCAGCTATCCACTTCCCTATTCTGCCTTCCGGATCAGTTTGCATGAGAACGCCCTTTACTGCTGCATTCGGGACATAAGCTAGAATATGTGAATGTAAGATGTATACATAAAAGTCCTTCAATGCCTTTACCAAGGCCAAGGCTTGCTTCTCAATGATATTGTATCAAAGGGTTGCATCCGTGATGATTCAGCTAAAAAATGCAATGGGTTGCTCGGTCTTATCCTTCTTTTGCATCAAGACCACAGCTAAGCTATGCTCGGAGGAAAATGAGAATATGATAAAAATCAATAGAGTAATAAGTGCTAATTAAAACAGGGGTTGTAGTTAAGGAAAAATTCACTAAGTTGAAAGAATTTTTGGCATCCTCGGACCACTTTACCTCGTTTTCTTTCTTTAGCATGTTGGTCATTTCTCGAAGATGCTCGCCTAGATTTGGAATAACTCTCCTTAAGAAGTTCATCTTACCATTGAAAGCTTGGATTTCTTTCTTATTGAGTAGAAAATCAATTTGTTGAATAGCCTCAACCTGAGAGGGGTCAATCCGAATACCATCCTTGGAGATGATGTGACCAAGAAGCTTGCCCTCCATGGAAAAATGGCTATTTTTTGGATTAAGAGAAATTCCGAATTTCCTACATTTCTGAAATACAATTCTTAAGTGATACAAGTGTTTGTCATTAGAATGAGAGAAAAATGTCAAATCATCAAGATATACAACTAAGAAAACATATTTCTCATCTTCAAAGGATATATCCATCGCCCTTTGAAAGATGGTCCCTACATTCTTGAGTCTGAATGGCATCTTAGCATACTTAAATGTGCCCCAAGGTGTTGTGAAGGCTGTTTTTTCTTGGTCCTTCTCATGCATTAAAATCTGATTATATCTCGAATATCCATCAAGAAGCGACATTCGGGAAGCTCCAACCACTCTCTGTAGGATATGACCCATTTTGGGAAGGGGATAATTATCCTTAAGAGACAGCTTGTTTAAGTTTCTAAAATCAATGCAAAGCCTAATTTCTCCAATTTTCTTCCTTACCGGAACTAGATTCGATATCCAGTCAGAAAATCTGATGGGAACAATGATGTCAGACTCACAAATTTTGTTCACTTCCTTTTATATCGATGGAAACAACCTCGGGCTGATTCTTCTAAGCTTTTTTTTAAAGAGATTTTGGTCAAGCTTGATTGGAATAGTATGCTGAATGATATTTTTATCATAAACTTTCAATTCTACACAATCCCAAGAAAATAAATTAGAAAATTTAGACAATAAAGAAATGTATTTGTCCTTTACCTCAGGAGATAAAGGCTTGGACAATTTGACCATCTTAGGCTTGTCCGTTGTTTCGATATTCACATCCTCCACACATTTCTCTGTAGGAACCAATGTCGGCTTCCTAGCAACATCATCCTGATCAAATGATTCTTCCAAAGGTATGATACCTATTGGAATATTGTTATCTTTCAACTATAATATATCAACCTGAGTGGGTTCGATGACTTGATCATCCTTGTGTTGACGGGAAAATCTATCCGGCCAACAGCAGGGGATCTCCCCAGTAAAAGGTCCCAATTAGACCTTGAACCTAAAAGGTCCCAATTAGACCTTGAACCGTTTGGAATAGGGATCACATCCGGGGTGTGGGTCTGGCTACCACTAATTTCTCCTTTGCTTTGGGTCTTGCTTAAACTCTATAAAACAGTGGATACACACCTAATCAACTGATACAAGACATATGATTGATGCATTAAACACGTAGATAACACTATGCGTAGCGAGAAAATTAATAAAGCATACACGCCGAAGGAGGTGTCATTAGCAACACATCTTTGGGGTTATGCTTGTGAGGTATTCTGATCACAAAAGAAATAGTTCTTTATGGCGAGATTCCCCTTTACTTCTTGAAAGATAAAACGAAATGCTAATAAACAAAGTCATTAACATCCATTAAGAGAGCAATGAAAAACTAAACATCATTAACACAAGCATAGATAGCCGTGATGCATAAATGATGCCATTAAGAGTGCAGATTCATTAATCAAAGGATATTTGAAACTGTATAAGAAATACACATAGTGTTTGCACAACAAAACACATCAGATCCAACAAAGGGGTTTTTCAAAATGCTTGTATTCATGTTTCAATGTGTAATCCTCTGGTAATACAACATATTCAACTCGACTCCCAAACAAAAGATCCTTTTACAAGCTCCCGAAGGAGTATTTATAATACAAAACCTGCCCTTTGGGCTTCCTTGACTTTTCATCTTCTTGACCGTTGGGCTGCCTTGCGACCCAGTCTTTTCTGCGACCTGCGACCTGAGCTTTTGTTGCGACCTGTGACCTGACTGGGTTGCGGGGTCGCAGGTTGTAAGAGAATGGCTAAGGTGCAACCTTGCGACCTTGCGACTGGGTCGCAGGGTCGCGAGGTTGCAAATTTTGGGAAAAATCAGAAATGTGACCTTGCGACCTGATGGGATTTGCGACCTCGTGACCTCGGCAGACATGTGACTTGCGACCTCGTCAGATCTGCGACCTGCGACCTGCTGGGATTTGCAACCTCGCGACCTAGGCAAATATGCGAACTGCAACCTTGGGTAGATCAGTGAGTTCTTTGGAGTTTTTCCAACATCTAATTGTTTTGAAAATGTCCCCTTGTTTGCTGGGGAAAACCTTGGCTCTTATGTGCAAACAGAGAGGTTCTTCCTACAATCAAAATAACACAGGTCACATATCTTCATGATGGAATAATAATAATGCTAAGGGCATTTTAATCAATTGTCAGAATGAAAATAATAACTTAGAACCCTGTGTGGTCAACTACTGAATCGTCAGAGAGAATGGCTAGGGTAAGCTTTCTCTGTGCCCTTTCTCTGTCAGGATCATCATCTTCCCCATGCACAAGGTTCTCTTCAAGTCTTGGATTAAATTACTTGATAGGCACAAGCTTCTTCATTCACGTTCTCAGTGTTCGCCGTAGGTCTTCATGCTCATCGATTTTCCCATTCATTAGAGGAGCAATACTTGTCATCTTCAATCGGAGAATCTCAGGTATCTTGACTGAGGAGGACTGCGACCTCACAAGGGTCGCATGGTCACGATTCTGGGCAAGTCACACTCTGTTTTCTTTGGATACGTTGCGACTTGGCGACCGGGGAAGACTGCGACCTCATGGGGGGTCGCACAGTCACAATTCTAGGCAGGTTGCATGCTGTTTGCTTTGGATATGTTGTGACCCATCAACCAAGGGAAGCTGCGACCTCACTTACGATCCTACGCCAGTCATGCTCAAAGATTTTGCACTTGCGTTGCATTTTGCTTTAAGGAGGTGAAACATCGTAGTGATTCATTTAATGGCTGGCGTGGTCTTCATGTGTGGACATGTCCCTCTATCATATGATCTGGTCGCAGTTGGAGGCAGGAGTGAAATTTGACAGATCACGGGCAGGGCCGAATGGGCATCTCCACGAAACTCTTCCCCTCCTAGTTGCAGCAACGTTGTTTATTGTTGCAATAATGAACATAGGATGTTTAACGATGTAATTGATAAGCCTCTGTGATTTCTGGTTTTTCAACCCCTTGCTCTTCTAACGTTGATCCATCAATGGATTAGTGATAACCATACATTTCAAAAGGGGTTGCCATCCTGTGAAAATCATGTTCCATAGTTGCTACTGTGCTCGTTCAAATGAGCGTTTTTCTTTTCCTCCACAAATCAATATTCTCTGATAATAACAAAGCCGATGCAGCTGACTCCGTGTGCAATCCAACCTACATTACAACAAGAGCATGAAGTCTTCGAATACCATTTTTGGTCGTGCACTTCGATCCCACCTCCAGAAACCAGATCTATCGTTGTGCAAGGCTAATTATATGCCATTTCTTCTCCTCTGAGTCGAAAAGTCTCCTACACGTATGTATGCCTGCAACGAAATTGTTTAGGGTTTTGTTTTCATGCATGCTGATGCTGCGCGCGACCTCACTGTCTCGGAGGTTGTCTCACAGACATAACTTGCAGGTCGACTTTTCTTACCACGTATGCGGAGAATTCTTCATTATTTCGGTGGATTTAGAATAAAACGAAAGATTTATCTGCCTCGGAAAGGTGAGGGTTAGTGGATGAATATCATGCTGACATGTGTGTTGTTACTGCTTTCTCTGCGAACGAATTATAGACAATTCCACTTCCGTGGTGAGCAACGCACTGCATGCAATCTACATGGGACGTGTGATCCGGTTTTCCAGCAACTTTGGATAGAATAAAAGCAAACGCTTAGTAACGATAACGCCTTTCTAAATGTGACCAGCGCAGTAGATTTAAAGAGTGTTTCTCTCCTGGAATATCGCCGTCGAGGCTACAGAAGTTGGCATAAATCATTCAGATTCTATTTCAGCACGATATCCTTATACACTTACCAGAAACGCACGGTCCTTTTACAACGGTTGCCATGTAGACTTGGAGATAGATACGTTGGAAATTTCATCCATGCAACTTTGACTAATCAACGTATTATAATAGCCTGTTGCCATGTGGAAACACGACTTTTGGACCATAAAATATATCTGCTCCAAACCTTTTAGCGTAGGTTGAAAACTTGCCATCGCAACCTTGGCTCCATGTCACGTGTCCATGTGGTTTCGTTGCACCATCTTATGTGTTCTTGCACCGCTAAAATAATGGTTGTAGATTGTCATATATTGAACCATAGCTGTTATAACATTCGATGCTGCGTTCAAACATACCTTTCGACCATTAAACACACGCTCCAAATGCTTGAACACAACTTTGACCACTTATATATATGCCGCAAATGTTTTATTACGGATTGAAACTTCAGCAATGAAAACATTTGAGCCAATCGAAATATTTACTCCCCATGCAACGTGTCCATGGATTTCTGCGCCATGTTTCCAACGTAACATTGACTACTACACATGTAAATTGCTCCAAACATTTGCCAAAATTTTGCGCCTGCTCCATGTTTTACGAATAAACCTTGACCATTATATATTCACTCAACACGTTTTAACATAGGTCAAAACTACACCATAGAAATATTTGAGCTCAATTGTCATGAGTTTTCATATGGTTCTGATCCTTTGCGCCTTAATTATAAAGTTGGACCGCAGCATACGTATATTTGCTCTCAAATCATTAACCACGATTTGAAAACCGCCAACGAACCTTTGACTCCATGCAACGTGCCATGGTCATTATAACACGCTACTAGAGGTCTGTCATACACTCTGCCCCATGTTTTACACATAAGCTGGATCACTATATCCACCATAGAAGAAATTAAGCTTACGTGTAATGCTTTTCATATCGTCTTGATCCACCATCTCATATGGTTTTGGAACCATAAGGTCCTTTATCTCTTGAGCCTTGGTTTAATCACATAACCTTTATCATTTGCTTTTCCTTCGATTTTCAGTGCGAATGGATAAAAATTTTCATGCCGAGGTCGCCATCTCATGATATTGAACGCTTCTTGCTTTGAAAAATTTGAGACTTGACCTCTGCTACTCAGCAACTAAGCTGGGATGTCTTACGAAAGAGCTTGGAATGCGAGGTCGATGAGAAGCCTCCAATCATATTCTTCCTATTTCATAGTGAAAGCATCTCCTTCCCGAGAAATTAATCTTTTAAAACAATGCGGCTTCATATGGTAGACTAGTCATTTGTTCAAGCCATATTGATGGCTCTTTTAATATTAACCCTCTCTATCTTGTGGTTCCAAAGACCCCATTTGCATATGCATCCATGTGCCTGGCTACCAAGAAGTGCATTCATTTAAACATAACCTTTTAGGTTCGATTTGAAGTTCTCCATCTCTTATGGTCCCACATAGACAAACTTTATGGATATGTAAGAGCAAAGGAAACTAGGGTTTTAAGGCCATTTCATTGCTCCACGTTGTACTCCTTGCAGCATAAGTAATTCCACACTATGTAGCTTAGGATTAATAAATGTTGCTTCTAAAGGGTGCATTCACATATTTTAAACCCTGTCGTTGGCTTGCCACAGAAACACGTGTGCTTTCGCACTGCTGCCTGACACGAGAACACCTTGAATGAGATTGTCATTCTCTAGGGAAATATTCTGAGTTCGCTTTGTTCACCGGGCTATAATTCGGGATATACTTGTCGGAGTGGTCAAATATGTTCCTCTGTGTGCACCCATCGACATTTAGATGGTATTGTGCAGGATATACAAAACCTCCTTTTGAATTTATGCTTATTCTGTCTCCTCCTAAAATAGCAGCATGGGATTGTTTCTTGATCAACACCCCCACCAAAATAAAACTTCCTGGTAATTGTGTCATCATCATTTTCATCTTCAAACAATCTCATCCTCAAGGTCGTCAAGCGTCGATAGAGCAATACCATGATGAGTAAGAATGTCATCTTCTCCATCTGATAAAGTGTATTTGCCCTTCTTAAGCATCCGTGACTGTCGCTCACTCTGGAATCTAATGATAGCCTTATCTGCATCTTCAATAGTGTCATCATTTTCCCCAGGCATTGTGCTCTTGTTAGTTGGGTTCCAATCTCTTCCTCCCAAGCGATGGTGACATTCTTTGGTATATCATCTGTGGGATCGCCTACACGTAACATTATAACGCTAATTAGTTTACAGTTACCTTTCAGAGAACAGTGCCTCCCAAATAATAAATATTAGACTATGAGCTTGGCGAAGTGCTAAAATGGAGTTCCTGGACAATCCATGATGCAATCACTCTTAATGTAAATACACACAAGTTTCCCTTCGAATGTATGCATGGCGATCCTTCGCACATGGCGTGATTGCAACAACAGCGCCTGATCATGATGGCGAGAAAACTCATGCGGGGTTGGGGATAGGTCGCTGGGATGTCACTGATTGTAGGTTTGGTGAAAGACCTTAACGACTAAGCGAGCAGAGGGGGACCCGAAATTTTAAATATACCCAAAATTTTGGGTGGTGTTGTAGTGGCTACAACACCTTGTCATAAACTTCATCAATAAAATAATTCCCAAATTCACCTTCATTTTGAAGAAAATTGTTTACCTGTTTGTCATCCCAAAAACACTTGCTAATACCGCAAGTTTTTAGGGACAACTGACCGATGCTTAACATGGATTTCAAACTTCTTATTGGAAAATATAGGAACCTTGAAATTACTTGCCACTGTAGAAAGCGAATCTGCCATAAGATTCTGACTTCTCGACACTACTGACAATGTATATTAAAGAAACATCTTTAGGATATCTAGTCCAACATTTATATACGCTCTCATTCATGGATTCTTGTCCTGGTATTCCCCTTTTACCTATTTTATCAAAATTTTGTAGTCGCCATAAACTGAAAATTTTCTTGCACCCAACTTTTTCAGGATTTTGAGGGCGTGATCAATGCCTCATATTAAGCCTCATTACTAGAAGAATCAAAAGCCAACTTATATCAACATAACCTTACATTTTTTGGAACTTTACCTTGCTGATGAAGAGGACTGCGGATCCAAATTCTGATGCCTGCCTCATCTTTCCCCAAGGCACTATCAAAATCCATGGTCCAAAGACCATTTTCATCATCTAGATGTTGGAATTCTAATTTCTATTCTGTCTCATCTTTTCGGGTCAATTCTTCAATCTGTTCGGAACTTTTCCCTACTTTTTATGATGACTGCTCTGAAGAACTAGGCAGATTTCCTTTTCCCTCATCTAAAACGGCTCTGACACTATTGGAAATTTCTGGAATATCTTCTAATTCTACAAGCTGACTATCTGCATCATTCAAACCACTATCATTAAAAAAAATAAATGATTCATGATTTGTATGTACAAAATTAATTGGATGATTGTTAGGTTTCTCTTTGCTGGTAATCATGTATTTCATCTTCGTTTCCTGATACAAATTTCTCAATTTTTCGAAAACTGGGATGGTGGCATAAGAGAAATCTAGTTGTAAAGTGCCTCTCAACTTCACTCCCCAAGATCTTGACAAAAACATACCAAACTGTGGCGGTATATCAGTTACCACCACATCCATCAAGACATTCTTTACTGGAATTTGTTTAAGGGAAACCAACAAATCCTTTATGGGACCAAGACAATGAACTCTACCCAAATCAAAGGAATATAGGTCACGGTAAGGACAAGTTATATCTAGGCCCAATTTCTCCATAATGGATTTCGGAATCAAATTATGGGAAGCTCTAGAGTCAAGCATGGCATTATGAAGGATACATTGATGAATTCTCAGACTCAATTATAATGGGGGAACCTCACTATCCTCTAACTGAACATCTATGGTTGGACCAAAAATTAGTTTAGGTTGGTCATCTTCGACATTTACCATATCATATAAAGGATCTGCTTTCAAAATTTTGGCCATGTGAGATTTATATTTATTGTTTTTTACAAGTTTACTTAAAGCGATAGAGACTTTTAACTTAGATATTTCAGTTTATAAGCTGAAAGGAATGGATTTGTCTACCTATTTAATGATGATATCTCTTTTGTCAAGCTAATCCTTTGGTGTAGTTTCCTTATCTGACTGTCATTTTCTTTTTTCGGTGTGCTTGTAGATGGTTGATTAACCTTGCTCTAATTTGTAGCTGCAGGATCATTTCCTTTGTTTTGATAACCTTGAGCATTTTGCTTCGGTTGAGTATCTTTTTGTTGGGATGCCTGCTTCTGAATAATATTAACTAGGACATATCTACTCCTCAATGAGTATTGCCTCTGATGTGAACCGAGTGCATTCAAATAACCCCATCGATAATCATCAGAATCAATCTCCAACTCATGATCATTGGCTAGTATGTATTCTTCATACTTAGGCACATCTATCTTCTCAACATATTCTTCATTTTCTGTCAAAAATATGGGTTGGCCATTTGTTGTAAAAAAGTGATTTTCTTCCACAATATGATCTTCTTCTTCTTCCTCAACTCCTTGAGCACAATTTTACTGCAAGGGTGTTCGAATTTGTTGTTGCTATGTTGCTTTCTCATGAGCCCTTTCTTCTATTTTTTTGATCCTAAACTGAGGTTGTTATTGTTGTCCTCTGAATTTTAGATTTCTAACCTGTGCTTCCGGATGTCTTTCTATAATGGACATTCTGTCAACGATTATTTCTATTTTCCTGATCAAAGTGTCCAATTTTACCTCAGAGAATGAGGATGCTTCTTCTTTTATGGTTACCTTTCTCTCACCATTCATCTTTGACTTTTTAATTAACAAGTTTTCTTCCACAATGACTGCATTCCTCTGCATATCTTCTAATGTTGTAGGATTCCTCTCTCACAGCTAGTATGCCATGTCTGGATCAAAGGCATCTAGATAATGCAAGAGAGCCAAAACTGGAGGAGGTTTGATCTCATTTGGAATTGAATTGTATACTCGGTTGAAATGAGCAGTGAAATCCTGAACTGATTCATTTGGATTCCTTTTGAGGTTATCATATTCAAAAATATTCTGCAAGCGGTTCTTCTTCACCTCCCATCGGGCTATGAATGCATCTATCAACTGATCTGAAGTGGCTATAGAATTTACAATCAAAGATCTAAACCAGGTTTTAACATCTTTGGAAAATATTTGAACTATGATTCTCATCTTGGCATCGTTGACATCTATTTATTCTAGGTCATTGAATTCAGTCACTTTGACTAAGTGTTGTTTTGCACTGATTTGAGAATTCTCATTAAAGAGAGGGAGTCTTTGGCCATAGCTTTGTGGTAAGGCATTGAGTTGAGCAAGAAAAATCAGGGGTGCAAATCTGGCCATGAATCCTGCTGAGTGAAGTACAAGAGTAACAATGGAAGGATTTGACTGAATGGGTAATGAAATAGAAGCTGTATATGAGGAAGCAACAACTGATTGGGATTGTGTCGGAATGAGTAATGATTCTTACCAGTATTGCATAATGGATTTTTCAGAAGTGTATTGAATTTGATTACATTAGGGGAATTTTGAGGTCTAAAATGGGCCTCCTAATGAAATTATAAAATAATAGTAGAAATAATTATTAATATTTGATTACATCATCAGATTTTAGAGGCAAAAATGAAAAAAACTACTTTTTCAACTTTTCTCCGAAATTTTTTACTCAAATTTTGAGCGGGAATACTCGTTGGATGAAAAAATTAATTCCTCATCCAAGGAGTACCCATGTTGCATACTTTCGATGGATCCTGCTACACGAAAAATGAGAAATACATGAAAAACGTGATTGCAATCATTTTTTTCATGTATTTATAATTTTTCGTGTAGTAGGGTCCATCAAAAGTATGAAACATGGGTACTCCTTAGATGAGGAATTAAATGTTGCATCTAACGAGTACTCCCACTCGAAATTGAGTAAAAACTTTGGTAGATAAGTTGAAAATATACGAGTTGAAAAAGTAGTTTTATTATTTTATTATTTTTTAATCTTTTGACCCTTTAACTTAAAAAAGGAAGAGGCTAAACCTGGGAAAAACCATAAGGTGATTTGACACCTCCAATCATCTCCTTCCAGCCGATCACCCCACTCCAGCACGACTCGCAATGGCCCCATTTTTGGCCATGCCTGTTTATGTGGGCTAACCCATTTCGCCACCCTCTACCTCTGCCACCCTTCTCCCCTGCCATTAGGGGAATTTTGAGGTCTAAAATGGGTCTCCTAAGGAAATTATAAAATAATAGTGGAAATAATAAAATAAAATTTGATTACATCATTAAATTTTAGAGGGAAAAAAGAAAAAACTACTTTTTCAACTCTTATATTTTCAACTTATCTCCCAAAGTGTTTACTCAAATTTCGAGTGGTTGTACTCGCTGGATAAAAAATTTAAATCCTCATCCAAGGAGTACCCATGTTGCATAATTTCGGTGGATCATGCTACATGAGAAATGAGAAATACATAAAAAACGTGATTGAAATCACGTTTTTTCATGTATTTCTCATTTTTCGTGTAGCAGGGTCCATCAAACGTATGCAACATGGGTACTCCTTGAATGAGGAATTAAATTTTTCATCTAATGAGTACTCCCACTTGAAATTTGAGTAAAATATTTGGGATATAAGTTGAAAATACGAGTTGAAAAAGTAGTTTTATTATTTTATTATTTTTTAATATTTTTACCATTTTACTTAAAAAATGGTGAATCATCCCCTATGGTTGACATCGTCATCTTGAATCATAGTGGTTCTTATAAATTGTATCTTGGTTGTACATTTTTCTTATGAGGCCCATTTTAGACCTCAAAATTCCCCTAATGCCTCCCACCCTCCGCCACCCTCCTCCACTACCCTCTCACCCTCCGCTACCCCCCAAAACCCGACGCCACTGTCGCATCAAATTACAGGGTCGAAAATAAGACTATGGATTCCAATCAAATGCGAGAGATTCCTTTAATATGGTATTATATTCCTGAACTGCATTGATCGCGTTTGCGTGTAGCCCATCATCACACCCATGAGTATTGTCCCCATTTCTAAATGAACAACAAACAATCAATTCAATATATTCAAGTCAGTCTTCGCTTGATGATTTTTAGGAGAATTTCTAAGATCATTTGTTCAATGTACACACTAAAGCTGATGGATAAACTGATGAATATTACTAATGAGATGTGCTTGATGATTTTTAGGAGAAGCTCTGAGATCATTTGTTTAACGTACGCACTAAAGCTGATGGAGAAACTGATGAATATTACTAATGAGCTGATAAAAGAATATGAGACTTAATCCTACCTTGGATTGGCGTGGAGCAAATTTTAGATAGATAATAATGAACATAATCTCGAGAATGATTCCAACGCTATTGAAAATCAATACCAAGACGTTTTCGAAGCCATTGTTGATTACGGGTGAGCCATACCACGTGTAAAGGATACAATATAGCAAAGCTATCACATAGGGGAAGTGTGAGAAATCCTCTATCGATCCTTTCTTAATCACTCTCCTAAACGTAATGCTGCATATAAATATCTAGTTAGAATTATAGTTCAATTTATACAACCACATTAGTTGATCTCAGTTGAAAAATTTTCTTAAGAATATACTTAAAAAAAACTGAAATTCCTTACACTGGGGCTCCATAAAGCAGTAAGGAAGTTGTGTTTCCTGATACATAAAACAATACAAAGAACTTGCATTTTCAGAAGTTTTTCAATGCTTTAACAAGAAGTTAAGTTCAAATCTATCCTAGTGAAGAGCACAATAAATGAAATGAAACTAAAAGGCATAGAATGAAAGATTTTTAAGTAGTAAAAGTGAAAAAGGATGAAAGAGAATAGCAAGCACCTAGAATGCCAACCAAAAAATGTACGTAGTTTTCCATGTTTCCTCTATAAAATATCTAAGAAAATCAAAATATCAAGTACCAAGATTGTGGAATGGAGGACTCTAAGAGAATGAAGAAGAGAATGATGGAATTTATTTCCTAGATGGTGGAATTATTGAAGTGTTTAAGTGAAATTTATAGTCACGAGGCACACATCCTCTTGGTTTCGTCACCGTGCACATGGGATAATCAGATGCTGAACCAATTTGATATAATAAGCCCTTTTTTAATATGGTATTATATTCCTGAACCACATTGATAAGCCCTTTTTTACGAATTTGATATAATAAGCCCCTTTTTTTACTTATTTCCATAGTGGCATCGATGCAGTTGGGTTCAATGACACTCACATGAAATAATTTTGACATGGTTTCAATCTATTTTCTTGGAACCATTTAAAAATATGAAATTTAATACGGTTCTCAGGGGTTCTATTCAATAATGTTCTCCTCAAGAAATGACAATCATTTAACAATTAGTATAAGAGTTAAATAAAAATTCAGTATGTAAGGTTAATGGATGATTACCAATAAGTGAACTAGATATTAACACATATTTATTGCAATAACTTATAAAATCAACACTGAGAAATAACTTTTATAAAAATTAAATTTTATTTTTAAAATATTTATATATATTTTCCAATTTATTTAAATTTTTTTACATAAGGTTGTTCTCTAGATGTCATGTTATTGCCATTACATAAAAATTAAATCTAAGAAAGAGAAGATACTTTTTTTTAATAACATTTCTTTTAATAGAGAAAAACCATAAAATTGAAAAATTGACTTATTAAGATCCTTAAATCCAAATCCATAACTTCCACAGATATGTATAAGAAATCCATGAAATTCAATGTGCATATTTAAAAGGTCAAATTTAAATTATATATATTAAGTGTATTTATGAAAATGAAATTTTATTTAGATAATTGAAATATTATAAAAGCCATTATTACTATTATTATTATTCAAATCAAGTATTTTATTTTCTAGTTGATAGGTAATGGTATGATGGTTTTTAAGGTTTAGGATGGGTTAAATATAACAAGACTAGAATTCATTACAACAACATGCTTGATATGAGTTAAACATATGTTACTTATTGAAATTAAACCTAAATGAGAGGATAACAATCATTTATCTTAATTACTAGAGATAAATTCAATCCAATTGGAAACAGGAGTTCATCATCTATAAGCAAGTGGGTCTCATACAATTGTTACCTTAAAATTATATTATTACTAAGCTCCCTAAATTTTAGTGATTTTTTTTTAAAATATCTTGATAGATAAAATTAAAATTTATAAAATAAAATAAATTTAAATATTTTATGTATTTTCGTAACAAGTAACTTTTATAATTTATTCAATTAATACATTGGTTTTTGCAACATCATTTTCATATATTTATATACATGTTGTATTATTTTTTACTTTTATTTATTTTTATTAGTAATATTGTAGAAGACATGGGTACATGGTTTTCCAATGAAGGGAGGTAGTTGTACATGAAGGATCTACATGAAATCAATACCAATGATGATGATGGTGGAAGAATACAAAGGATATTAGGGAGTGGTAGATGGAGGAATATTGTTTAATTGGATAGGAATGCCATGGGAAGTGGTAGATCGATGAATATTTTTAAAATGGATATGAATGCCATGTATATTGATTGCGTCTCATTTCAATATAGTAATTGCGATTCTTGAGTATCATTTTCTCTTCCAAGAATGTGGCTGAAGATTATGCTCTTATATGAAATTGAAATATCACCAAAAATATTAGTAATCCAAGCCTAACAATCAAAGTATTTAGTTTCTAATTTTTCTCCTCTTGATTCCAATTGGAATCAATTATTGAAAGGATCAGGCATGCTAAATAATCATTTGAAAAGTTACATTATTTTCATGCTTTACGCAATAATAATTCAATGGTGGATCAATGAGAAAATATAACAACTCGGGGAAAAATGGGGTTCTAGTTATCAATGCTAAGGTTTACATATAATAGGTCCCCTGATTATGCAATGAAAGGTCCTCACAACCCTAATAAATATGGGACATTTAAAGACACATGAAGGTCTCCTCCCATGATTTAAGGACTATGTCTCTTTCAGTAATCAAGTCCCTAACTCAACTATACATGAAAACTAAGGAATATAACCATTCAACTCAAGTGGATGTGCAAGCCGCATTGCTAGAAACAATGAAGACAAGGAACTAGTAGTAGCAGGAAAGGAAACAACAACTCAATGATTCTCCCTCTGATCCATAAACATATATGTATTTTAAAATTTACAAGGAATTAGGCCACTTCGATCAATTGTATGCTATTTGATATTTCAAAATAAATTTATACTAAAAGTTACCCCCCCCCCTCCCCCCCCCACACACACAACTGGGATCCTTAGATATAGTCAATATATTTTTTTATAAGAAAAATATATGCAAGAATCCATTTCTTATGTAACTTTGCTATGAGTTTATGCTACATCCTTTTATTGAACAAATTTTCCAACTTCATCTTGAAAAAGAAAGTGTATGCTTTTTATGTGTTGTATGATAATTTTGTTTGAAAATAAATATAAAATCTAGTTTAAAATATATTATGAAAATTAAAAATGATAGTTATGATTGTAGTTTCCATTATTTGATAATTTATAAAAATAATTGATGAAATCTTATAAATTTTGTATTTTAAATTTGTTACCGTCTTTTTGTAATATAAGCGATTATAGATAGGGTTACCAATATATCTTTTCTTGGCATAATATACAAAAAAAATTATATAGTGTTTTATATAGGAAGAAAATACTATATCGATAATAGGGAAAATGGTGGGTGGTTTGGAAAGATGACATGGATTAGAGGGTGTAGCGATGCTAAGGTGGTGGCCAAGTGACACTAGACTTGTAATGATGTAGGTGATAGACTATGAGGTGTTAGGATATTGGTAAATCAACAATTGGAAAGATTTCGATTTTTTTGCAGGTTATCAAGGTGCCTCTTAGGCCTATGTAATATTCATCACTCATTAGTCACTAAATACTAACTAAATATATGAATATGAATGTAATAAATGGTAAATATAATTAACCAATGATTAGTTTAAGTTGGTAAATCCACTCCAACCATTTCTCTAATGTATAAATGCATATGACAACTAAATGAAAAAATGGCTAAATTTCCTTTCGAGTACATCTCTCCATGTGTATATCTCCACTACAATGTAGTATGTTCTTGGATACTTGTTGGTCTTGCAACAAATTTGTGTGATTCCCTCCTTCCTTCCATATGGGTGATAGTAGTAGAAAACGGAGATTAAATGTGAAAGATGACAAGCTCAATTTTGTTTGAGATGATCATATGAAACATGACTAAGAAATGTTTGTGAAGGAATGTTGTTGTTGCATAAAATTTCATGTATGTTGTTCTAAAATAGAAAATGTTTTTTTATGCACATTGATTAATTGTGAATGATGAAGTGTGTTTGAAGATTCTAATTAAGGATGATGATGGATGCTCCTCAAGAAATATACACAAAATATGAAATAAATGAGGACATGTAGAAGTTGAAGTTTTCTTCCAACTATGGTTGATTTGGTGAAAGTTGTGTTAGTTTAGAAATTGAGTGATGGTGTGTGTGTGATGGCAAATGGTTCAAATGGTTGGTAACTCAAGTGATGATGATTGGTATAATAAATCAATAACCCCTCTAGTCAACATAATATTGCTATATTGTTTGTTGATCAAGTTGATTGTCAAATATCTTAAGGAATTTACCTAATTATCAAGAGACAAACAATGAGAATAGTGGATTGTTATTGTGACCAAGATGAAGAAAGAATGGTTGATCGACTCACAGGTTTTACACCTTCTAAAATTTCAAATATGAGTAGATCATTTGACGCAGCTCCATGAACCCAAGCTTTAATAATGCTATGTGTTAGTATGAATTCTTCGTCGAAGTGTACGAAAAAGAACCACTTTAGCTACGCATAACTAATAGCCCTAACAACAATAGAGGCTGCCAAACATCTTCATATCTGCGATTAGTAGTTAAAATGCTGCAACAAACAGATCTATAAATGGAAAGACATTAAGCAGTAAAGTAAAGAGTTTGCTCCATGCATCCAATAGACAAGACAAGAACACGATTTTGAATGAATTTTTATATTACAGGGCACCTGGGAGGAAACAAGAAGGTGTATCCAGATCTCCTCAATGGGATGGGTTCTTTGTAGTCCTCAGCACTTCAGATCTAAGCTTTCTCTCTCTTGTAGATGTAGAAAAACCCAATGTAGAAGGTAGAGCTCAATGGGAGCAAAATGGCAGAAACCGGAGGGGCGAGGCGGAGGCCTTCAAAGGAGGTCCAAACAAAACGACAAGAGGTGTTTTGAAAGGAAAAAAGGCTGATTTCAACGGATCTGAAAGGGAGGTAACAGATCTGGAAAAGAAGGGGCTGAAGCTCTGAAACCGACGGCTGAAACAGCTAAAACTCTTCCACAAAAAGTGGAGGGTACTAAAGCCCTAAGGGGTTGGGTTCCCACTTAGATGAGTAAAAACAGATCAGATCTTGGTCAAGGCGGGCTGAGACAGAGGCTGGAAGACCCTGACAGAAGCTGCAGCAGAACCCAGAAAAATTGTAGAAAAAATGCTGGAAAAAAGGCAGGTCGCAGTTTCTGACCTGATCTGAGTGCAGGTCGCAGAAAACAGGCTGAAAAGTGCGACCTGGAGGTCCAGGTCACAGGTTTAGGGCCAAAAAGTGCGACCCCCCTGTTCCGGTTGTCTCGGCGGCAGATTTTCAGAAAAGTTGTCGTCTCAGTTGCGGCTGGTGTCGTTTACCTGCGCAATAGGGCCAGAAACACACGGAAGTTAGAAATTTTAAGTTTTTAGGGTTTTATGTGAGAAAAATGACATAAAAAGAGGAAAACTAAGCAGCTGAAAAGAAGCCCTAGGGCCTGAAGTAGCTGGATATGCAGGAATATGAAAAACGACAACGGTCGTAATTTAAAACCCGTGTGGAGTCGCCATTTGTTAGTATGAATTCTTCGTCGAAGTGTACGAAAAAGAACCACTTTAGCTACGCATAACTAATAGCCCTAACAACAATAGAGGCTGCCAAACATCTTTAGATCTGCGATTAGTAGTTAAAATGTTGCAACAAACAGATCTATAAATGGAAAGACATTAAGCAGTAAAGTAAAGAGTTTGCTCCATGCATCCAACAGACAAGACAAGAACACGATTTTTGAATGAATTTTTATATTACAGGGCACCTGGGAGGAAACAAGAAGGTGTATCCAGATCTCCTCAAAGGGATGGGTTCTTTGTAGTCCTCAGCACTTCAGATCTAAGCTTTCTCTCTCTTGTAGATGTAGAAAACCCAATGTAGAAGATAGAGCTCAATGGGAGCAAAATGGTAGAAATGAGACCAAGTGTATAGATCCAGAGTGATCTAATAGGCAACAAAAGGTGAAGAATGATGGGGAAACCCCTCCTATTTATAACAAAATATTGGGTCATTCTAGATCTTGGTGCATGATTAAAATAATGTTAATCAAATCTAGATCCACCTCTACGGAATATTTTATTATTATTTGTTGGAGGGAAAGGGTGTTTGACTTGGGTCAAATCCCTTGATTAGTGAAGAATAAATAAATAAATGATTTATTTATTCTTTTAAGGAAGTGGTTGGGATATAATCAAATAAATAATGATTTATTTAATTAATGGTGGTTGATTTGGTCATATTTAACAAGGAATATTATTTAAATAATTATTCCTAGAAAATAATAAGATAACTATGGGTTCATCTCATTAATTTCTTTGTTTTTGGGTTAAACATGACTGGGAATAATAATTAAATTGTGGTTTAATTAATTATTCCTTGGGGAAAATTAAACAAATATGGGTTTGTTTAATATTCCCTTTTGGGGTTTCCTAATTAACATAGTGAAAGCAGTTTTACTTGGGGTAAAACTGGTCTTACATGGTGTACTTGGGTCCATCTAATGATGAAAGGTTAGATGACCAAAAAATGGTGTAACAGACATTTCGCCATCTTCTTGTGCCAAGCCTCAACTTCAGCAGGATCAGTTTGCTTTTGGACATCCGTATCTACGAACTCCTTCAGCCCATTATCTTCTAATACCGCCTCCATCCGATCTTTCCATGCAACATAATTCGAACTGCCTTCAAGAGAATATTCGAGTCGCAAACCGTTGAAAGACATTTTCAACTTCGGCACCAAGAAAACAATCTTCTGCAAAATTCGAATTCCAAACTCAAAAACTCAACTGCTTCTGGATCTGTGAGAACAAATTATTTCTAGCACAGAGATCGACTATAAGGGAATTTACTGGATATATCACCTTTTAGAGAAAGGATGGATCCAGAGGCTACCTGGCCCGTTACAGACTCTGTCTACCGAAATAAAAATTGTAATCACTGTAATAGATCCCGATGATCAATTCGCTCCGATACCATGTAGAAATTTGCTGAATAATGAAGATTTATCCACTGAGATTATCCTGGTCACACACTAATTCGAATTCATGAATAACACATAACCTCTTCTATAATTGATCAACAATTTGCGGAAATAGAAACAGTCGCATGCACACATAAAAAAAATATGTAATGGGGAAATCTTATAGCTGAAAACCCCCAGCTATTTTGTATATTATAATAGAATAGAACATGTAACAATATCAGTACAATACTCCTCACAAGTACTCAGTACTGTCTCCAAAAGTTACACACAAACTAGCTTAGTTTTGAACAAGTCACAGGTTCAAAACTCATCCACTAATTGCCTGCCTCTACTGCGCAATCCAAGTTGGTTCAATGAGAGATCCAAGTTAGAATCTCCTTGGCTTCAACTGCGCAATCCTCATGGGCAATCTCCTCCAATGCTTGTGCAAATCTCATGCACAACTGCTGTCGCAACTAATAGCAAACTCACCCTTTCATCTACCTCTTCCACTGGTCTTCACTGAACTATCCATGCACTGTAGTAAAATGATGTGTTCTTGAGTTGAATAATGAGTTAATAATTAGTGAATTAAATAATATTTAATTCACTCAACTCATCACTAGTGTATTAGCTAGTTAAACTAAATACAACTAGTTCAACTAAGTTAAACCGAACATAACTCCACCAACTGTCTCATCAACTCCACCAAACTCCGCCACTTGAGTTCTAACTGAAGTCAACCATGCATGAGCTCACCAAACCCCTAGGAATAGCGTAATTCCTTCTGTCAGGTGCATGGGCCACATCCGTAGCTCCAAATGAAGTGCTGTAAGAGAATAAACTGAAGTTTATAGTCCAAATATTATTAAGGGCTAATAATATTTGACTGACCTATTTTTAGACAGGCAGTCTAAAAATAGACTTCGACCTATATGTCTAAAATAGAGGTCCATCTATTTTTACCAACTCGACCAATCATCCAAGAATATCATACTGCAACTCCTAGACCATGCTCCATATGTCTAAAAATAGACATAGTCTAAAAATAGACTTTGCGCCAAAAATAGCCTGCGGGCCCACTTAGTGAAGGCGACTTCATTTCACTAAGCTCCATCATCTTGTTGAATTTTCAACACATTTAACGAGCCCTAGGAAAGAGAAACTCAAATATCGTCATTACGACTAAATCCGATGTCATCAGGGTTTAACAAGTCTGACAAAGGAAGAACTCAATGTCTTTTCATATTTAGAGAGTTTGAAAAGACAGCGGAAAAGTAAACTCCAACAGTCCCTTTTTGTAGATAGTTCCTCAGATCCGAAAAGGTAGAAAACTATGTCTGAGAAAACCTCCTAGTCGTGATAGGCTAGGGTATTCCTTTTTCGTAAATAATCTATCCCAGCCCGAAAAAGGGGTAAACGTATACTGGGTAGATGTCGTTTCGCAACCAATTTAACGATATCAAAACGACAAGTGACTCAGCAATATTTTCATGTTTAGAGAGTCAGAAAAGAGCTTAAAGTTGAATCCTCCTGGAGGAATGAGTGGTATAAAGGGTAGCAACTGGTTCCGATAATGGTGAAACTTCTTAGAACAAGTAAAGGTTAAGAGGTTGGCTAACAAGACCACTCATTGCAGCGGTTCCTCAGGAACGGGTAAAACAACCAAGTGAAGGCATATGATTGGCCAAGCAGATAGTGACGATGGAGTGAGAAAACCAAGGCTCATCTGGCAAAGATAGGCTGATAAAATGGCAATCACAAGAGGTAAAATGGATGGTTTCATTTTTACAAAAGCTTGAAATCAAGAAACTTTGCTTGAAGTTGGTTTCATTTTTACACAAGCTTGAAATGGAAACAAACTATGCTTGAAAAATTAAGCATGCCCCCAGCATGGTGACTCAATTCGAGGTACATGCCCCCCAAGCTTCAGTCCATATGAAAGGCAGATGGAGTGAAGGTTCAAGTTACGAGATCAAGAGACCGAGTCGACTGGGATTTTACGAGATCTTATCAAAGACTCGAATTGAACAGAACATGTTTCATTGTTTTAACGAGGTTGACACATTAAAAGAACTATCCTAGGGACACCTTGTTTCATGGTTTAAGGAGCTTGACACAAGAAAACGAACTATGCTCCGACCAACTTGTTTCATTTTTTAAGGAGCTTGACACAAGAAAAAGAACTGTGCTCCGATGACCTTGTTTCATTTTTTAAGGAGCTTGACACAAGAAAACGAAATCTACTCCAACGACCAAACCCGGTTTCATTTTTTAAGGAGCTTGACACAGGAAAAGAACCATGCTCTGACAACCTTATCATAATGAACAAGAAGTCATCGCTTCCAAGAGTTCCACTCCCGATGGAAGGAAAACATCCTGGAAGTTAGGACCCAATGCCCCCAACACCTGATGCACGACGACACTATCACTGAGTACAGGCACGGGGTAGGTAGCCACATAGTTGACCTGCAGTGGGGCAGATACAACGGGTGGATAAAAACTAGGAAGGGATGATGGCGAGCCAGTTGCCACATCAGGACCAAAGAACGAAAGCTGATCAATGGTCACAATCTGTCCTTCATGGGGAAAACAGACCACACGAAAAAGGGAGGAGACAAGCACTCCCATGGCATAGGTGTAATCGCGCACCAAGAGCAGATTGATATCCAAGGGAGTTGGAACAACCATCACATCTATATGGACGGTTTTAACTCCCAAAGTAATAGATAACCTTGGAAGGATCTATAACAGTTGAATCGTTCTTCTGTTAAACGTCAATAGATTCTGTGTAACAGGCGCAAGTGGCAGTGAACCGATAGCATGCCAAGTAGTTGAGGATAAAATTCTAATAGATGCACCTTCATCTATAATGGTGCTGGGTACAACCAGACCAAAGGCCTGTACTGTGATCTCGAAAGGCACATAAGACGGAAGGCGATATCCTGCAAATCGAATCTAGTCAAAGGAAGTGACCAAACTACTTGGAGGGTCTACCATCGAACTGAGATGGTCTTCCCCTGGTGTTACGGAAAAAGAAAAAGCATCCTCCATGAACTCCATCTCGAAGGTGGGAGGGGTATCCTCCGGGACCTCCATCACGGGAGGCGGAGGAGCAACTTCTTGAGATATAGGGACAGGAGAATCTTTCTCCAAGTCCGAGGAATCTGAAGAAACAAGAAGAACCTGAGGGATGTAAGGTCCAATCTCAATGGAAAAGAACTGGTGCACCGTAGATGGGGCCAGTTCAATTGATCCCACGACCAATGGTTGGTCGGAATGGATTCCTGAATTTGAATTTCCGAGGGAGTGGGATCGACCAAGGATGACTCTTGACCAATCGTGGCATCAGCTAGTGGAAGACTCAAAGAAAGCTGTTTGTAACCAGCCGAAAGGCATGGTGCAGAAATAGTCGAGTTGTCCAAAAATATCTTGGCTTCATCCATATACGGACAAAGGTGAATGGCATGGTGCCCTTCACACAACTTACAGGGATTGGTAATCTTACCCTGCTTCTTAGGAGCCTTACCAACACCAGTTGAAGCCGTGCCCCCAACTTGACTCCCAGAAGCCAAAGGCAACGGCGGGCGACCGTTGGACCATACTTCGAGCACCTTGGGAATTCCAGGGCAGTCTCGAAGAAGATGGTCTCCCATGCACAACATGCAAAGGAACTTGAATTTACGTGGAGGGTTGGAAGGTTTGTCAAGAAGAAATGTTTCAGAAGCAGTAGCTGCACTCTTAACCTCTCGCTTATCTGACTTCTTCTTCTTTGTCTTATTCTTCTCCTTCTTAGCTACCTGGTTACTTGAATCCAGACTTTCACCAGGTGAAGTAGAAGAGGATGATGCAGAAACAGGCAAAGAAGGGGAGAGGTCCGCCTTGGAATCAACATGATGTTGCTCAGGCGGAGGAACTGATTGAACAGTAGTCGGGACATTCAGTCCCACAGAGGTTGAGAACAGCCAAACAGGCAACCCAATAGTTAACCCAGGAAGGGACAACGTTTCCATATAAGGAGCACCAACATTCCAAAAAGGAGGAAAAAGACCCGAATTCCTATCGGAGGGGATTCCTTGGTCGGTGTACTCCGGAAAAGTTGCCATCAGAAACGATCTTCAGAACAACACCCTAAGGAAACTAACTTTAACCAGGAATATTTCGTGAGAAGTTAATTTTTATGACATTGAAACAAAACTCTACCGTTTCATATTTTAAGAGTCGAGAAAGGAGTAAAAGGTGACTCTATCTCTTTTAGATTGGAAACAAGTGTGAAAGGACAAGCGCTTGATTACCTTTTCAAATTTAAAGAGTCAGAAAAGATCGAAATGACTACTCAGGAATTCTACACAAAGGCTGTACCAAATAACCGCGAACTGCAATATACACCTTGGTTTCAAAATGAAGGAGAAATCAACCAAGGACTTAACGTACGTGCAGGAAATCTCCCCGAATGCTGTGTCCGGTGTATCACGGGGATAGGGCGGTAGACTCGGCTTCCTATGGATAAAGGATAGCAACCTAGTGGGGTCTCCCTTTATATATGCGACGGTACGGGGAGCACAAGTCCGTACTCGTGCTGTCTAAAGCCAAGAGGCGAACGACAGCTACTAGGTTTAAAGACGCTGGAACACGTCTCTAGCCTAGACCTCTAAATATTTCGTTAATGTTCCAATGCTGCCTTAGTGTAAATTGAATAGATTTTAATGTTAATCTTCAATTATGTTTCAATTTTCAGGCCCTAGCGAGTGTTATTTGACAATCTCCTATATGCATCTATATGAGAAAAGAAATCTTTTCAATTCGATGAATGCTATCTAGTTAAGGGAAGAGCTTCAAACAATGATGCAACAAACAAAAACACTAAAACTTTTTCCAAACTAGATGACTTTCACTATCCAAAAGTAATTTCAAACATTCAACGATACGAATAATGCAATGTAATCTATGCAAAATCCTCTTTTTCGAAAACTATGCAATTGTAATCTATGCACAATTTCCTTTTCCTTTTCAAATTATAAGAATGCATTCAATGCATTTTTCGATGAAATTAGAATCTACTTAATGCATGCTTTTAATAAAAGAGAATGCAATCAAAGCGATTTCTAGTTTTCAATCATTAAACAATGTAATCTAAGTTCAATGATGGATCTCAAAAAATACTTTTCAATGCAATGTGATCTAATGCATTTTAACGAAAAGCAAACTATGAGACGAAAACTAAGAGAACGCAAATCTCCTTAATGAAGGATGAATGCAAAAGAGATGTAAACAAACACTAAGAATGCTATCGTTGTTTCAAACACTTTGTCACGAAATCCCTCAAAAGGCGACAAGACATATGAGGTCAAACACAAAGAGGACTTCCAAAGCAAGAGATCAAAATAAGGCATTCATTCCCTTTTACATCCAACAATCATGGAAATAAGACATTTCAAACAATGAGCAATGTAATCTATGCTCATACAGTGAAAAGACTGGAAGGGAAAGACACACTGGTGAAGGATTCAGGGAAAAAATCTCAATTTTCACACACCCTGAAATTGGCACGACTTTGTCATTGACAACTAGCGTCAACTGGTGTGACTTTCTCACTGACAACTAGCACCAATGCCCAATTGGCATGGGTTTCTAACTGACAACAAGCGCCAACGCCTGAAAATGAAAAAACAAAGAATTTCTCCCAACCAAGACCAGACTCACCACTTCAAGAAGAATCTCCAAGACTCAAATGAACCATGTAATATAGGCTCAAAGCGAGACAAAGCGGAATTCGAATGAAGAAGAATCCAATCGCTCAAATAAAAAAATAAAACGATAGACAACCACCAAATGAATGTAGAGAAGAAATCACAAAGTTGAATGAACAGATAGAAACCAAAAACTCCCACGGGAGGCTCGACACACAATAGCACCTAGATGCCCTAGGGCTAGAACGTAAAATCGATAGAAACGGGCAAATAACCAAAGGAAGAAGGTCACAGTCAGTCAAACAAGGACCCAGAACACTCAAGCAGTTGAAAAAACAAGACCAAACACCCAGATCAGTCTCAGAAGGCTCAAAACCCAGTAAACCCTAGCACCTTACAGGATTGGCGTGACTGTAACGCTGAAACTAGTGCCAGAATGGAATTGGCGCAAGCAATACAATGACAACATGCGCCAGTGGGTGCGACTATCACACTGAAAAGCGCGCCAACTGAGTTTACTAAGGAAAAATAAAAAATAAGCAATCCAAGAAGCAAACCAGTGATGGTGGAGCTTAAACCAAAAGCCAAACTCACGAAAAGAGCCAGCCAAAAGAGTTGACCAAGCAAGCAAAGTCAAGAATCAACCGAAAGAAAAGACAATACTCCAAGTGTTTAGTTCATAAACTAAACCGGAGATTGACTGAAGCAGAATTGATCTACTTCGCTAATGTAGAGAAAGAGCATTTCGAAGGCTATCTGGCTAACTTCAGGCTCCATCTGTAGTTTATAAAGCAAACAACAAGCTAATTCCCGAGTGGAGTCACCAATTTGTTGTAGAGGTAAATCCCCTTTGCGGACAGAGGTGATCCCTACTAGCCCAGATCGGGTCTAGCAACAATCTTATCACGCTAAGGCGTAGGTTCCTAATTGCAATAAACCAACTTGCGATGAAGGCCTACCTCAAGTCCAATGCTGTCATTTGTAGAAGAGGTGATGCTCCCGTTTCCTTGCCCCAGTAGATCACAATCCTCTCGCTCGCCGCGATCGAACACCTACACACACAAGAAACATGACAAACACAAGAATAAAACCCGATATATGCAATTATGTATCAATCAGAGAAGACACAACTCATGATAATAATGAACAATATGAGTGGAACCATAACTAATATTCGCTTATCATTAATTCATACAAAGGAAAATACAACCTGGCTCTAACACTGAATCTTCCTTCGGCAGGTCGTCAGCGGAATACGTCTCGGTAAATCTTGTCGGGAATGGGGACAAGCCTCTCTCTTCGATCGTCAATCTCCTTGCTATGGATTTGGCACTATGAGGACTATCAAAGCTCTTGCAACATTCTTTAGGCTATTGAAGGCTCTTGGAGATTCTTGGAGACTCTTGGAGACTAGCTTGCAAAGGGAAATGGCAAGCTTATATAGATGGTGGAAGGGGAGTTGGGATCCCTACAATCATGGGATTGGCCCTATCCTCAAGGAAGCTTTCATGGGAGGTGGCAAACTACTTCCTCTACATGGAAATCCAGAGCCAAACATCCCAACTCAATTTAAAGACCAGTTCAGGAGTTGGTTAAAGTCAATATTTCGCCATTTATTTTTAAAAAACACCCTTTATTAAGCCTGGCGCGAGTGTGACTTTGAGACAGAGCGCTAATTGGCATGCCCTCTTTGAAGAATTTCCCCGATTGGCGCGGGTATAACACAGGCTAGTCGCACCAAGGATGGAAAGGCTATTTTTAGGGTTTTTCACAAGGAGATGTCTTCAGGGGAATGAAAGTCCATGTCTAGGGGAATGCCATGAAGTGTTTTCAGATCATGTCACTAGTCACAGGTCATGGAATAAGCCCTCCAATGTGCGGGACGGGGAATTGTAGGGACGGTGACAAATTTTTGTGTAACAATATGGTAATAAAAAATAACACTAAATCAGGGCACAAGAGCTACCTAGCATAATAAAAAGTTCAAATCCTAATGAGATTTTGCGTATGATTATTTATACAAATGGGTAGCTACTAACAACTCCCTAAAAGTAGGAATAAGTCCTCCTTGATCTCCAGAATTATTGATTTTGGCTCCTCATAACTGTCACTTTGCTTGGCCGCCTTTTCCTTCGAGCTATTGGGAGAGATATCAATGTGATATTGGTTGATTGAGAGAGTTAAGGAGGTGGAAAAGCCTCCTAAAATCTCTGCTTACTGTCTAATACAAGCCCTTAGGTGGAAAATATATCAAAATAGCTTTGTTTCATGCAATCAATTCAGATTAGACAACAAGACATGACAAACATCATACACCCTTCTTATTAAGCATAATATGACAAAAATTTAAATAAATGTGAGAGAGAGGTAACTTAATAGATGAAGTGTGGCATTTTAACCCTTTAAAATATACATAATGATGGGCCTCATCTTCAACCCCCTACTGAAATGGTTTCTCATCCTCTGAGAAACTCAATCCTTCTTGTTGATCCCTTTTAAAGCCTTGGTGGCCTCTCTGAAATCCCAAGGCAGCAAAGAGGGAATGCCTTCTGGTGGTTAGAATCTTGCAGTCCTTTTTTCCTTAGCCCATTCCTTTTTTTCTTCTGTTTGATCTCTCCCTTCATGCAGCTCCAAAATCAATGTTTGGTTGAGGTTTAAGCCTATCCACTGTATCTTCATTCTTTGCATAACTTGTTTGTATAAGGATGATATTTCCAATGTATTTCTCATTCTCTCAGGAGAATGATATTCCCTCAACTGTAGGTTAAGTGGTAAGGTGTTCCATCTTCTTTGGCATGTCTGCTAAATCTCTTCTCCTAGCAACTTGGATATATAATCAAAGTGAGAAATGGCTTGACCTTATGTCTCAGTGTATTTAGGTGCCAACACATCATCATTTGAGATCAATTGATGTTTACTAATGAGCCCCATACAACTTATTAGTTTTGATATGATCTATAGAGGTTCTCTTTCTTCTCTTATCATGACTCTTTTAGTCTCTACTTCTCTCTCCTATTCATGTGTTAGCCAGGATGCTAGAGCCATTAATTGCACATCCCCAAAATTGGAAGTTCGGTTCCAATTATTCATATCAGCTAAAATGAGGTTGCGCATGTAGAATTTTTCCATCCTAGCCCTCTCTCCTACACTAGAATGTGTGCAGAAATCAATGAAATATCTATAACTTTGAAAGGGTATGGAGCCATGTTGAGCTAAGGTTTTGATTTTGAATTGTACCAATTTCTCTTTTAGGTAGACTGCATAAGGCTTTGAAGGTTGTCTATAATGCATGGCCTCCTTGCAAAGGCTAGCCATGGTGGAAATTTGGAGGTCCTTTTTTTGTAGCTTCCTGTTGGTGTCCAGATGTGAACAATAGTAAAACCCTTTTTCCACATTAATTATCAATCTGGGTGCATTGGTTATTGCAAGACTAATGCGCACAATATATGTAAGAGCAATAAAATAATATGCTATTGAATCATAGGCTTAATTAATGAACGAAAGAAAACTACTGTAACAAAAATTAAAGATGAATTGTAGAATTATAAAAGTATTCACAAAAATTACAGAATCATACTGGAACAATAGTTACAATAATAAACTGAAATACGAAATCAACAAAAAGGAAAATAACACAACACCTAATCGGAAGAGTGGGCCCAACTCTCTGATCAGGGTTGCGGTAAACTCATAGCTCACAAATGGAACAACAAAACACTGTGCATTCAATTGATTAAAAATGCTTCTGTTACAATATCCATATCTTTCTGCTTAACCTCGATTCACAACTCTGAGGCCCTTTTTATACAAATGTTCAGGAAACCTTATTTTCCCTCTAACAACTAAATATCTACAATTATACAATTGTTACAAAAAAAACTAGTTTCTGAACGGAAACCACGAAAAACTTGACATAGAGCTAGGGTAAGTTGGAATCTGTTGCGCTGTTGCACCATGCTGAGATAGGGCTGAGAATTCAGAGTTTCTTCGTGGCTTGAAAATGTAACCCCTTTACTTTGATGAATCTATGGAAATAATGAAATTAATACTTGCAAAGGAAAAATCTCCACGACTATTACTTCATTAATAAAATATTCCATATAATATAGTGGGAAGGGATTTACCTCGCGTGTTTTAGAACAATGAATGATACAAAGAGATATAAAGGTGGGTGAAAATGGGGTAGAAAAGTATACAAATTTGGTACCCAACATCTCCCCCCAACTAGTCTATCTGCATGTCCTCATGCAGCTCTTCATCTTCTCAGATCTGGGTTGGAATGACTGTGGCTGGCATGAAGTTGTGCGAGGTCATATTCTTCGGCCATCTCTATCCCAGGGGGTTTATAACCTTCTGTTAGAACATCATCCTTCCACCAATCTGGGCTAACATTGTATGCAAGAGTATATTGCTTTGCTGGTAACCAAATGAGGGGAAACTAAAACCTCAGCCCCATCCACCAGACACCACAAGTCTGAATGCATGCTACAAAACGTGGCACTCTTTCTAGTGCTCATGCAAAGTTGGGTGCTCCAAAAGGTTCTCGATCTCTCACGGATGATGATGACAACGTCCACCTCCTCTGAAAACTTTCCAATGCTTCATTTAAGAAAGATACTATCTGTCTAACACAGAGGTCAGCACAACATTTCTAGGTTGTCAGCATATGTCCCCTATGCCCCTCAATCTGTAAAAAGGTAAATGCTTATTATAAATATTTTCTTCCTGGACATGCTCCCTCATCATCATTAGCAGCCTTGAACTTGGTTTGCTTCCAACGTATCATAGGCCTTTCTCCATTTAATCTGATTGATAGTGTAGGAATTGAAGGCTCTCAAATGAATATCCCCCATGAATAGAACAGGGTTGAAGGCCTGATCATGACTTAGGAAGTAACCATGCATGTAGAGTTCGCACATTAAGTGTTGACCTATGATATCATGAATTTTAAAAATATGGAGGAACTGGATTGGGTCCTCAATTTCATGACATATTTCCTTATATATAATCTCAAGGCAAAAGAAAAGAAACTATTCATGAAGGAATAAAGCATAACTATGTGTGGGAGGTCTATAGGCCATTACCTGCTGCACCAAGGCAAACATCTTCTCCTTATCTGATTGCATCAATTTTACTTGTTCTTCTAACACCTTTATCTTACCCTACTGTTTTTCTTGCCTTTGCTGCGCTCTATCCAACTGGTCTATATACCATGTAACAATCCAAACAACCTGCTCTCGAACCCACATTGTCTCCTTCTTATGTCCATTCGAAGCAAATTTCCATCTCTAAATTTCAACAGCCACGAAGAATTTCTGGCCTTCAAACAGATGTTCAATCGGACCAGTCTGTGTAGCCGTAGAGGAGACCTCAATTATAGGTTTTACTGCCTTCCACTTATATACTTTTACCTTCTTTTTCAATCGAGATACTTGCCTCTTCATCTCCTAAACTTCCTTCTTCAATCACATGGTTTCATTGAACTGAAGCTAATACCTTTTCTTGAGAGGTAATATCCTGCTTTCACACTGTTCAGTCCATTATTGTTTGACAATAAATTAATCTCCCAGGCCTGTAGCAGGCTCAAGAGGTGGTGGAGCGCTGTTGATGTCATCAACTGGTTTTTATATTAGATCCTTCTGACTTGGCTCCCTTTCTTTAAGATAATTCTCCTTCTCATTTACCTCAGGGAATTCTATCACTCGGTCAACGTTTTCATCGACCATCCTATGCTCTGGTGTCTGCACATAATTTCCTTCTCCCTCTTGAGCCTTTGGGTGCCTTTGCTGAGAATCAACAATTGATGGATCGATATTGGTCATATCTTTCCCCAAGTCGACAAACCTTAGTACTGATGGGACAATGATCTCCTCCATTAATTGTTGGGACGAGTGAAACCCCCTCGCCCCTCTAGCCATCATAGACTGAAAAGGATAATGAGGAATACCTTCATCGTCCTTGTTTCTAACCTGGGCCGAACTTTCATGCACTGCTACTTTAGTCAGGGTCGACATTGGTTCTTATGGAACAGTGTTGACTTTGAGGATCATTTCCTTTCTATCCTCCTATCCTTCATGCATTGCTTCCTCACCTGCAGTTGATACTGGTTCTTGTGGAACAATGTCAACTTCACGGGTTATTTCATATCTGTCTCCTTGTTCTTCGTTCTTTTCTTCCTCTCTTGCGGTCGATACTTGTTCTTGTGGGGTAGTGTCGACTTTGCAGATTATTTCTTCCATGTCTCCCTATTTTGACTGAATCGAGGGTGGTTATTGTGTGACACCCCTGCTTGTTTCAATACTCATATCTGCTTGGGTAGGTGATGATGTTTCTTGCGTAACACCATCACTTGCCATCACTCTGTCTAATGTTCCACCTTCTTGTTCTTCGGTAATGAAAGTCAATGACTGTAGGATAGTCTCAAATTCATGCGCTATACCCATAATTCCTTCATTTGTAGGTTCCTCAGGCGAGGATGGTTCTTGTGTGGCAGCCTTGACTGTATGAACAATTGTCTCTTCCATCCCCATTTCTTCCGGTTCTTCCTGATCTTTCTCCATCTCCATTTCTTCCGGTTCTTCCTGGTCTATTTCCATTTCCTCTGACTGTTCTTCTTCTGCTAAATCAGTTGGAGGTAGTGTTTCTTCCTCTCTATTAGCAATAACAACTTCTATCTCTTCTTTCGATGACTCGCTGAGTTATACCTAGGAAACTTGAAATCGAAATATTGCATGCATGACCAATAAATGAACCAATCCATGATTGGAGAGGACTGCTAGCATCTGGCGTGAACGCTGAGTGGACTGTGCCATGTGCTGAAGTTATTTTAATAAAAATAAAGGCATGTTTAAGGAATGAACCTGTGCCTACGGAAATCGAAGGTGAGCCAGGATTTTGAAATGGTATTTGAACAAAGTTGTGGCCCATCCTTCGCAGGTTATGTATTTCATCACAAAACGTGCTACCTTGTTCCATGGATATGGTACAGATTTGTGCTCATACCCTCTCCCATATTGAACGACGCTTTCTCCTTCCTCCAAAAATAGTTCAGGAAACTCCGGGAGGGGAATTCTCCGAGAAAACCACTGCTGCCCTTGCTGTCTCAGCCCGCTAACTTCTGCGATTACTTCTTTAGTGACGAAAATTTATAATCCTTTGATTCGAGATAAATTCTCATTCAAATTTAGTGCAAAATCTATCATGATTCCTTCGTCGAACCCCTGCAATCTATCGAAGTAGATATACCATCCCGCATTGACAAAAACTTACCACACATCTGCATTGCTACGGACTAAGACTGCATTTTAAGGTTCATGCTGCACAGACAATCCACCCATCTTGTAGAGACTGTAACAACACTCTGGAATAGCAGACCTGATCTGGATTTATGTAGGAACCCAACATAATACAAAAATAACCATAAACATAGAAATACAATCGAAATAAGGGTTCATTTCATTAATATCAAATCACAGAAATATGCTTACAAACATGATGGAAATAAAATAGCTAGGTTGCTGGTAGTGAATCTCTGAGAAGATATGTGGTGGTTATATACCTCTTAACTGTGTTACAATGAGGCTCGAGGAATTATTTATTATGGAGAAAAAATGGAGAACTCTAAACATCCAAAAACCTAACCCTAGGAGATGAAGTGCCAAAACTGTGGGCCCCGTTTGGGTAAATTGGTGTTTCAACTTCCTGGGGATGTAACTTCAGCATATTATCTCCATTTGGGGGTTCAAAACGGCTCCAAAAGTTCAGGACCTGAAAAACTGCTAAAAATAGTAAGTTGTGAAAAAAAATGAAAGAGACAATGGTGGGGTCCCAAGTGGAATAGGTGGGTGGCCACCAATATCCACCTGGATCATTCCTCCCCCCTTAGGAAGCAATGCTCCCCATTGTGTTGAGTTCCTCCATGAGATGAGGAAACTTTTGTTGAACTTGGTCCCTGGTGAACCACTTGCCTTGGTGCAAGAGTTTTCCAGCTTTAACAACCTGATACAGTTGGTGTTGGAAAAAATACTGAGAGGGGGGAGGGGGGGGGGGGGGTGAATCAGTATTTAGAGTTTACTGAAAACTTTTTACTTTTTTTTTTCTCTTAAACCCATACGCTACTTTACCGAACCCAACTTGCGTATACACGCGGATATCCTTAAGAAAACTTGCGTATGTCCAGAGATCTTAGATCATTGCATCATTCATTCATCAGATGTTTAGTAAGAAGTAAGAATCTGTAGTAATAATAGAATAAACCATCACACATAAGCAACACAAATGAACACTAGTATTTAAGGTGGAAACCCAATTCGGGAAAAAACCACCGCTGCTGTCGTCTCTGTCTTCAATATTTATTATAAAGAAAACTTCTTACAATGTTGTACTGGCGCAGACTCATACTAGCACGCAGGCACCCACCTGAAGAAGGCTGCAACCTTCTCTCGTTCTTCAGCCACTATTGGAAGGGAGCTCCAACCCCCTGATCTCGTTTACCAGCCTCTCCTGGAAGGGAGCTACTACCCCCTGCTCTCGTCTACCAGCCTCTCCTGGAAGGGAGCTACTACCCCTTGCTCTCGTTTACCAGCTACCACTGGAAGGGAGCTACTACCCCCTGATCTCGTTTACCAGCTACCACTGGAAGGGAGCTACAACCCCCTCACTAAAGGCTTCAACCCTCAGCACCACTGCAGACCACGTTTCATCAAATTTTCATACTGGATCCAACAGCTTCCACACAACACACCTTGTAGGCCTCTTTTCATCAGATTTTCAGACTAGACCCACTCCACTCATTTAAGCTCAACATACATCAAACTGAAACTTATAACCCCATCAATTCATTCATTGAATCATCAACCAATCAACCAAAAACTTGATCTTTAATCAACATAATCAGCGGCATAATCAACATTCAAACAACCCAGATCTGTATGAATACATCATTGATAGATAGCAGTAAAATAGCAAAACAGATCAGACATTTCATTCCTCATACTTAAGCAAAACCCTAGATTCCATACGTGCTTTTACTTCACTAAACCTGCGTATATACGCGCTTTCACAGAGACAAACCTGCGTATATATCTGCACATATTTCAGGACTGACCTCATATTCCATATGCGCTTTTGCTGAAACCAACCTGCGTATATATGCGCTTTCTCTGCCACGAACCTGCGCATAGATTTTCAAACATTATAGGGCTACACAACTCTTCACAACAGATAAATAGCTTAGATCTTACCCTTCACTTCAACAAAGATTCACCAGATCATAGATCTAAACATTCCATAAACAGATCTAGAAAATACATAGTCATTTCAGATCTAGAGATCCCTCTTCATCATTTTCTTCATAGGTGCATTATTAATTTAGATCAATCAATAAACTGTTACCCTTTCCATGCAGATATACTTCAGAGTGAAGTATTCATTAAAACCCAGACCTATGCACCTCTTGCACTATGATCTTCTTCTCCTTATATAGATTTAGCCTTTGTAAATACCATGAGTCAAAACCACTCAACCACTGATGGTATTCCTGGACGGGATCAAATAGATAATCCAACGCTCAATACAATGGGCCAATACCATGGTAATGCCCCTAGGTATCATAGATTTTAGAGCGCAAAAGGCATACGCGACTTGGAGCGTTCGTATCCGCGTGTATACACGATTTCTCTTCAAAATAGCTACGTCTATACTAGTCTTGAATGTATACGCGGGTTTCCTTCACAGAAGTAGTGTATACATTGAATCCATATGCGGGTTGCCTTCATAAAAGTAGCGTATAAATTGTGACATTTTATATTTATCATTTCTCTGGCACTTACTGAAATTCCTTTTTCTGCTACTTCTGAACTGATCTATAGATACATCATTTTTACATCTTTAACAAATAGGTTGCTATCAAAATGCAACTAATCAAGTAGGTTTCCATCAAGGACAACTTCATCAAGTAGGTTGCCATCAAGGACAACACATTGCTTCATATTGCCAACAATCTCCCCCTTTGGCCTTGACGGCAACCATGATGGTGTTTGATCACCACAACAGAAAGTTACATTGATTATAACCATTATTCAAACACCCTGATACTCTCCCCCTTTGACATCAAGGGAAAAGGGCGGATCAAAACCAAAAGAAGAATTTTCTTCTCTTGTAGAAAGAAGAGCTCTATAGATCTGATGTGCACTGAAGTTACCATGCTCCCCCTAAGTTCACGCTGAATCTTCAAACATATTTTTTTTCAATGAAGTACATGACTCTATGACCTTTCCTATCACCAAGGACTCATACTTACATCAATGATCCAACCAAGTGGATTTACATATGTGACTCAAGTACCCAACCAAGTGGGTTTACACATTTTGAACCTACCCAACCAAGTGGGTTTACATATTTGAAGAAGTCCTTACATGACTGAATATAAAAATTTACATTATTGGTCTCAACAAAACCTTTTCATCAAATTACAAATATGAATTTTTATAACCAATACCAAAAAGACCTCAAGAGAGAGATTATATTTCAGAACCATCATAATGCCAACAACGCATTACTCTCAGCAAGGCTAATGCTCCCCCTGAATCTGTGCTCATGTCCTTGAGCTTGACTCACTTTTTTTCTTATGAGAAAAACATACGCTTCTGTCTCCAATGGAACTCACGTGTATACACGGCTTTAGTTCACGAAACCTGCGTATGGAAAGTGAAATACAGAAAAATTTCACAATTCCATCTCCCCCTGAACTTATACCACTTGTACCTGTCTTCTTCACATCAGATGCACTGTTATAAATAAACACAACCAGAATTACCAAACCAACCATGGGAATCACCATCTATTGCTCCCCCTGTGATGATACATTACTAATACTTATAATGTATCTCACATCACTCCTGCAGTCATTATGATAAGTAAGCTTTAGAAGCGGAAGACTGCAGTAGGATTATTATCCCCTACGTTTTTGACCGGTCCTTCTTATTTTTCCAGCTTTGCTTGAAATTTCTTATTGTGTGCTGGAAATTATCCAATTTCTCAGATATATTCATCCTGCATTCTTTTTCTACATGTCCATACTTGTTATAAGAATAACATCTTGCGTGACTAGAAAAGTAATCTTAGGGATCATAATGTGTTTTTCTATTCTTTCTTCTATTGCAATCAACTGCTTTATGACCATACTTGCTGCATGAAAAACAATATCCCTTAAAGAAACCTGAGTACCTTTCTGTGTAGAATCTATTTGTTTGTGACTGAAACAATCTGCTTCTGCAATTGGCTACAACATGCCCATAATTATGACATTTAAAGCATTCAACATTATTGATCAAAGGAGGGAATGATTTCTTTTGAGAGTTCATGATTGTCGGTTGACCTTTTGTTTCTTTCAACACTTCAGGTTTTGCATTGATGTCCTTTGAATATTTAGAACTTTCTTGTGAATTATATTCTCCTTTAACAGTTTCATGAAAACCAAGACCAAATTTAACAGAAGGAGACCTTTGACTACTAAGAATATTGTCCAAAATCTTAGTGCTATCTTGAAACCTCAAGAGTTTATCCTTTTCTTCTAATTTACCTTTTAAAATGTTTACCTCAACCTCCAATTTTTCTCATTGCTTCTTCATACTTTCTTCGACTCTTCTCCCTTCTTCTACTTGTTCATTTAATTTTTGAATCTCTTCTTTCAACCCATTTTCTTGTTCTTCAAATGTTTGTAGAAGTTATTCATTCTTCTTATTTGATTTTTCCAGATCTTCTTTCAAAGAGATGATTTCTGCTTCAAGTCCTTCACTATGATTGGTTACTTCATCGTACAACCTTTGATACTTGTTTATCTGTCCATTCATTCTAGAGATCATATCTTTGTAGATAGATTCTCTCTCATTAAATAATCTTTGTTGATTTTCAACTTTAATCTTGAGAACTTCTTCTAGATCCATAACATTACTTTCACTATCTTCACCATTGCATGCACAAGAAAGTGAATCACAAGAACAATAATCAATACCTGTTTCATCATCTTCATTTTCTACTGTACATGTTTTCTGAGATATCTTATTCCCTTGAGTAGCCCTCTTCTTTTTCTTCCTTGCCATGAGCACTTGTAGATCTTGGTCAGAATCTTCTTCATCCTCATTTGACACTTCATCATTATCTTCATTTGTATAATAACTCTTTCCCTTTTCAAAATTTTTCCCTTTATCATGATTTTCTTCATAAGGACATTTAGCAGCATAATGACCAACTCTTCCACAAGCAAAAAACTTGAAGGGAAGCTTACCTCTGAATCTTCCAGTACCTGGTTGGAGTCTTCTCACAAAATTTGCTTCTTCTTCTTCTGATATATAACTTGATTCCTTGACAACTTCCTTTTCTTTTCCTTTTTCACATGCCTTAAAGGCAACTTCTCTGATTTGAGAGGGGCCTCCTTTTCTCATTTCAAAAGCAGTCAGGATACCATGTAGTTGAACAAGAGTAAGAGTTTGCAGATCTTGCCTTTCTTCAATAGCAGATACTTTTGACTCAAATTTTGAAGTCAAAGATCTTAAGAATTTTTCCACCAGAGTAGTATCGGTTATGATTTCACCCAAATTTCTCATACGATTTACAATATCATCTAGACGTAAAAAGAAACTGGCAATACTCTCATCACTATGCATCCTTAAATTTTCATATTCAATTCTGAGAGTTTGGAGTTTTTACTTACCTTTACTACTTTTACCTTTGTATCTCCTTCATAGCTTAGAATGATTTTGTCCCATATTTCTTTTGCTGAATTTAGCTGCATCACTTTAACAAATTCTGATTCAGACATGCTTCCTAATAAAAAATTGATTGCTTTGGCATTGATTTCATATTTCTTCCTTTCTGCTGCATCAGTAGGAATAATTGCCGGATACTGATAACCTTCTTCCACGATTGCCCATACTTCTGCACCAAGACTTTTCAAATATTCTTTTGTTCGTATCTTCCAGAATAACAGATTAATTCCATTGAATAGAGGTGGCCTTAGAGAAAATACTCCTTCATGACTTCCCATTGCGACAGATCTCCTTCAAGCGATCAAGCTTCTGCAGAAGGACCTGCTCTGAAACCAATTGTTGGGAAAAATACTGAGAGGGGGTGAATCGGTATTTGAGATGACTAAATTTTTTTTACTTTTCTTTCTGTAAAACTCACTCACGCTACTTTCTTGAACCTTCCCGCGTGCCCCTTCTTGGATGTCTCGAAAACTTTTGTATGTCGAATGTCTTAGATCATTACATCAGATGTTTAGTTTTAGAAAGCTTATTAAGCAGTATGTACGATAATAACAAAATAAACCATCACATAAAAACACACATGAACACCAGTATTGGAATTGCGACAGTTGGGAAAGAAACACACGACCTGCTTTGTCGTCTGTCTTCAATATTGTATAAAAAGAAAATTCTTACAATGTTGTGCGACGCAGGACTCAGACCACGGCCTGTGAGCACCCGCCTGCGACGTTGTTCTCTCGTTCTCCAGCCACTACTAGAAGGGAGCTCCAACCCCCTGATCTCATTTACCAGCCTCTCCTGGAAGGGAGCTACTACCCCCTGCTCTCGTTTATCAACCTCTCCTGGAAGGGAGCTACTACCCCCTGCTCTCATTTACCAGCTACCACTGGAAGGGAGCTACAACCCCCTCACTGAAGGCTTCGACCCTCAACACCACTGCGGACCACGTTTCATCAAATTTTCATACTGGATCCAACAGATTCCACACAACACACCTTGTAGGCCTCTTTTCATTAGATTTTCAGACTGGACCCACTCCACTCATTTAAGCTCAACATACATCAAACTGAAACTTATAACCCCATCAATTCATTCATTGAATCATCAACCAATCAACCAACAACTTGATCTTTAATCAACATAATCAACAGCATAATCAACATTCAAACAACCCAAATCTGTATGAATACATCATTGATAGATAGCAGTAAAACAACAAAACAGATCAGACATTTCATTCCTCATACTTCAGCAAAACCCTAGATTCCATATGCACTTTTACTTCACTGAACCTACATATATACGCGCTTTCACAGAGACAAACCTACGTATATATCTGCACATATTGCAGGACTGACCTCATATTACATACGCGCTTTTGCTAAAACCAACCCACGTATATACGCGCTTTCTCTGCCACGAACCTGCGTATAGATCTGCAAACATTGTAGGGCTGCACAACTCTTCAGAACAGATAAATAGCTTAGACCTCACCCTTCACTTCAACAAATATTCTCCAGATCACAAATCTAAACATTCCATAAACAGATCTAGAAAATACATAGTCATTTCAGATCTAGAGATCCCTCTTCATCATTTTCTTCATAGGTGCATTATTAATTCAGATCAATCAATAAACTGTTACCCATTCCATGCAGATATACTTCAGAGTGAAGTATTCATTAAAACCCAGACCTATGCACCTCTTGCACTATGATCTTCTTCTCCTTATATAGATTTAGCCTTTGTCGATACCATGAGTCAAAACCACTCAACCACTGATGGTATTCCTGGATGGGATCAAATAGATAATACAATGCTCAATACAGTGGGCCAATACCATGGTAATGCCCCTAGGTATCATAGATTTTAGAGCGCAAAAGGCATACGCGACTTGGAGCGTTCGTATCCGTGTTTATACGCGATTTCTCTTCAAAATAGCTGTGTATATACTTGTCCTGAATGTATACGTGGGTTTCCTTCACAAAAGTAGTGTATACATTGAATCCATACGCGGGTTGCCTTCCTAAAAGTAGCGTATACATTGTGACATATTATATTTATCATTTCTCTGGCACTTACTGAAATTCCTTTTTCTGCTACTTCTGAACTGATTTGTAGATACATCATTTTTACATCTTTAACAAATAGGTTGCTATCAAAACGCAACTCATCAAGTAGGTTTCCATCAAGGACAAATTCATCAAGTAGGTTTCCATCAAGGACAACACATTGCATCATATTGCCAACATTTGGATCTTCTGTTAGCGAGTGTTCTTGATTTTCATGTCCATGATGCAGTCTGTGGTGGCCTGTTACATGTAGTCCGGGTTTAACTTTTTTGGTGTGATTTCTTCTGCAATGTCAGAGGTGTCCAATAGAGTTGGGAAGTAGGGACAAAGGCGGTCTAAATTGAATACTAGGTGTAGACCAAGGAATGGTGGAATACTAATCTCGAAGGCATTGTTCCCTACAGCCTTGGTGATGGTGTATGACCCATATCAGAGCGGGTGAATCTTGCGGTGGGGTCCAATGAGGCACTCTTTCTGCAAATGTCGCCACACTTTTTCTCCCACCTAGAAGTTGTGTGGCACCTGATGTTGATCATGTCATTGCTTTTACTTAGCATTGGCTCTGTCCAATATATCATGAACCTGTTGGCGGATGTGATGAATGCACTCGATGAAGTTGTTTGCTTTGTTAGATTCAGACTGGACATGAGCTGAATCGGCCTGAGTAGCTACAAATGGCATGGCTATGTCAATGGGACATAGTGGTTGGAATCCCAAGCCCACCTGAAAGGGTCCGTGGCTGGTTGAGATGTGGAGAGCCCGATTATAACTATGTTGTACATAGGGAAGGCTCTCATCCAATGTGCGTGGATGCTTTGAATTGTATATGCACAGAATGTATACAATAATATTGTTTACGACCTCTATCTGGCCATTAGTTTGGGGATGGAAAGCTGTGGACTTGGTGAGCTTGGTGTCCAACATTGACCAGAGGCTGGACCAAAATGTGCTGAGGAACCTACTGTCGCGATCTAATATGATAGACTGTGGGATCCCAAAGTGCACCCACACTCGTTCAAAGATGAGTTTAGCTGTGGCTTCTGCTGTGATATTCTTCTTGCAGGCCACCATAATGGCCATCTTTGAGAATCTGTCAACGACCACGAAAACAAAATCGTTTCCATGCTTAGTAGAAGGAAGGCCTGACATGTAATCCATGGAGATGGATTCCCAAGGTTGACTAGGGGTAGGTAGCAGAGTATAGAGCCCTTGCTTCTTGATGGTCAGTTTGGCAATGGAACAAGTAGTGCAGGATCTGATGTACTTCCCGAAATCCTGTCGAAGGTTCGGCCAATAGAAATACTTCTTTAGTACTACCATTTTTTTCTTGACCCAAAAATGCCCAGTGACTCGGCTGTGGTGTGCTTCACATATCATCTTGGCATGCTCGCTTGAAGGAACACAAATGTGTCCCAGGTGACATAATAGTGCATTTTGGAGTTGAAAATTTGGAACTTGCATACCCCCCAAGAGTGCCTTGTATGTGTAGCTGAATTCTGGATCGTTCTTGTTGAGAAGCGTCCAATCAAAAGTCTCATGCCCACAAGAGTTGAGAATGGTGGTTATGGCCACGATCGGTGGTCGGCTGAGGCAGTCTACAACATTATTGGTGCTACCCTTCTTGTACTTGATTTTCAAATGAAATTGTTGCAGATATGTGGACCACTTCTGATGGCAATCGTTTTGCAACTTCCCTTGTGTCTATATGAACTGCAGGGATTGGTGGTCTATGTGGATGATTGTCTCCTTGCCCAAAATGTAATGCTTCCATTGTCCACAAGCTTGCACAATGGAATAAATTTCTTTGTCATAATTGGGATACTTTCGAACTGTGTCAGACAATGTCTCACTGTGATATGCCACTGGATGCCCTTGTTGAGTAAGAAATTCCCCAATAGCATAGTCAGAGGCATCTGTCTCGATCTCAAATGGTTGTTGCAAATCTGGTAATGTGAGCACTGGGGCAGAACAAAGGCAATGTTTCAATTCTACAAACGCCTTCTATTGAGATTCCGACCAACAGAATTTTGCTTTCGATCCTCCCTTGGTGAATTGACTCAAGGGCCAAATGATATGAGAGAATCCCAACACGAACTTATGGTAGAAATTAGCAAGACCCAGAAAGCTACGAAGCTCTGTTAGGGTGGTTGGGGTTGGCCAATCCTGAATGACTTGGATCTTGGCTGGATCCACATGCACTCCCCTTTCATCAATAATGTATCCCAGATATGGAACCTTGGTCATGCCAAAAGTGCACTTCTCTAAATAGGCACACAACTTGTGTTGCCGCAGTGTTTGGAGGACTTCTCGGATGTGGTGGAGGTGCTCTTCCCAAGTTTGGCTGAAGCTCAGAATGTCATCCAAGTATACCACTACAAATGAGTTTGTGAATGTATGCTAGATGCCATCCATCAACCTCATGAAGGTTGTGGGAGCATTTTTCAATCCGAAAGGCATGACGAGCCATTCGAAAAGGGCCTCCTTGGCTTTGAAGTTAGTCTTCCACACATTAGAGGGTTCGATTGGTACCTAGTGATACCCAGACTTCAAGTCGATCTTGCTGATATATTTTTCCCCTTTGATTTGGTCCAGAAGGTCATCAATCAGAGTCTCCGAGTCCCATCCTTCTTCTGTACCAACACGATCGGGCTCCCACAGGGCGATGAACTTGGTCGGATGTGACCTTTCTGTAGCAGCTCCTAAATCTACCTCTTCATTTTATCATTCTTCAGAATAGAGCGCCTATAGATCGGTCCATTGGGTAGCGACGCACCTGGGGTTAGGTCAATGGGGAGCTTGACCTGACAATGTAGAGGCACCCCTGTGGGTGAGGTGAAGATGTCCCCGTACTCATCCACAACCTTTTCCATTTGTTGTTGTCGTGTAGAGGAGCCATGTCTGGAGGTCGTGGCCACAGTCTTCTTCTTGCCCTGGGGGTGGATCATCAGGAAACCAAATTTCCTGGTTTGGGAAATGAGCTTACTGCATTGCTTTGCAGTAACCAAAGAGATAGTGGGAGGCGGTGGTAACTTTGGTATCCTTTACAATTTATCTCCCAAAGTAACAATAACAACGCGAGGCTGGGACTCATACACAACATATCGCTTCCACAAGTATGGTTGGCCTAATAATACATCAGAAACATCAATAGGAGCAATGTCACACAATACCTCATCCATGAAGGGCTTGATGCTATAGGGAAGGTGACACTGCTGGCTGATGCGGAGATCCCATCCTTGATGAAGCCACCCGATGGTGTATGGTTGTGGGTGTGCTGTGGTTAGCAAGCCCAACTGCTTCACGAAATCTACTGAAATGAGGTTCTGTTGGCTCCCATTGTCGATAATGAACCATAGCGAGGAACGCTTTACCCACATCTAGGAGTGGAAGAGACGCTCTGCCTCCTCTAGATCTTCTGGTTCCTCCTTCTGGATCTTCGTAGTGGCAATACTGGCGTTGGGATCCGCATCAATAATCTGTTTCCCTTTGTCATTCAACTTGTCAGGTTATAATTCAGAGTCAGAGCATGCATCTGATTCAGAAGCCCTCATCTTAGCCACCAGCAACTGCTTGGCCCGACTCTCACTTGTGTTGTGAGTGGAGATCTTATGGAACTCACACCACTTTCTCGTGTCCTTCTTTGGCTTCATGGTGTTTTTCTTTGCTTATTTATTTTTCAGGTTGTCTTGGGCTACCATGCCTTGTCTTTGTTGTTTATTCCGTGGTTTTGGGGCACCTTTATCTTGCTTTTGATTCCCAGATCCAAAGTCTCACTTCCTCTGTTTGAATTTTTACTTAATCTTGGCAACATACTGGTATGTCGTACCAAGCAAGGAGATGTCGAGGAACTCCATTTCCTCCTGAATGTATCTGTGTAGACAACCACGATAATTTAGCACCAAATGTTTCTCTGAATATTTGATACCCAACTTTGTGCAGAGGGTATGGAAAAAATTCATTAGCTCATGCACATGTTGATCCCTTTGTTGCTGCAGCGTGGTCCATTGTATGTAATTTTCCTCATAGCTCCCCACGGGATAGTATTGTTCCTTTATGGCATCTCGAAAAGAATTCCAAGTGGGTACGGCTGAGAATAGAGAGGGTTTTGTCTCATCCTTTTTCTCATAGTAGGTTTCCCACCAGTCCTTAACATGGGGAGTAGCTTTGAGGAGTGAAAAAATAATATTCTCCCAGTCGGAAAAGTCATGAATCGAGAAATATCCTTCAATTAGATTCAACCATCTATCTACAACATCTACAACTATTTGACCCTAAAATATGGGAATGTCAAAGTTTACTTGTACCTTAAAGGGAGTTGCACCTCCAGAGTGGTTGCCGGATGTAGATGCACTGCCAGTGGGAAGTCGTTGAAGGATCTGGGAAAATTTATCCATCATCGAATTCCTTTGTTTTTCGAGGGCCTCCTCGAGCAATATTTTGATAGGACCTCCTACTCCCTCATCTTTCTTTTCATCCCCCATGGGCGTCCATCGGGGTTTGCGAGGCTGATCTTGCAAAGGTTCCACCAGATCGAGCCCTAACTCCTTATACCCCGACCTCATTAGTGACATGCAAAGAAGGATCGAGAAAAATTAGGCCGCTCCGATACCACTAATTCGGATTTATGCAGGAATGCAACAGAATATAGAAATAACCATAAACATAGAAATACGGAAAAAATAATGCTTCATTTCATTAATACCAAATCACAAAAATATGCTTACAAACATGATGGAAATAAAATAGCTAGGGTGCTGGTAGCGAATCTTTGAGAAGAGATGTGGCGGATAGAGACCTCTGAACTGTGTTACAATGATGCTCGAGGGCCTATTTATTATGGAGAAACACTGGAGAACTCTAAACGTCCAAAAACCTAACCCTAGGAGATGAAGCACCAAAAATATGGGCCCCGTTTGGGTAAATTGGTGTCTCAAATTCTCGAGGACGTAACTTCGGCATATTATCTCCGTTTGGGGCTTTAAAACGACTCTGGAAGTTTAGGACCTGAAAAACTGCTAAAAATAGTAAGTTGTGAAAAAAACTGAAAGACAGAATGGTGGGGCCCCAAGTGGAATAGGAGGGTGGCCACCAATATCCACTTGGATCAAGACTGTTGGAAAGAGTGGTGGGTACGAAATTTGGAAAAAAAAAAACATGGTGAAAAATGAGGGGTAATAGCGGTAAATACAGATGGTGATTCTTGGGAAATGAAGAAAATCATGGAATAGAATGGTAATTGCGATGGATGAAATAGTAATTATTTTGTATGCAGTGGAAAGGACTAATCGATTTGTATCATATGCGTGTTGTTGATCCCAATACATATTTAATGATTATACGAAATATGGTAAGGATCGTAGGGCATATGATCACACAAAGTTGTAATAATGACTTTTAAAATAATCATTATGTCGTTGTTTAGTTATGACGGCACCCCCCAACTTAAAAAGTAGTCGTCCGTGGCGTCAATATGTTAGGTAAACTTGACTCAGGATAGAGTCAATGTTGAATAGGGTAAATAGTAGTGGTTTTGGGGCACATGGTTTTGTGCACCCATGGTTTAGAGCCCATGGTATTGCATGTAATGGAGCCTATAAAAAGGCTGGGAAGACTTCATTGTAATGCAGGCCTGGAGGTAAGCAGTGAAGGCTCACTTGGTCGGATTGGCTAGGGTTTTGGCCAATGGTTAATGAAATTTCATTGGTTGGGTTTTGCCTTGGATTTTGGGTTTTCTCGGATAAATATATGTGTTTATGTTAATGATTTGTTGCTGTAATTTTATGTTTATTTCTCTTAGTAAATTATTTATTATTTCTGCCGTAATTTCTAACATTTGGTATCGGAGCCATATTTGGCTTCAGAGGGACGATTTTGTTGCCAAAGATTTGATTGGCCTGTGAATGGAGATATGAGCCTACGAGAGCGATCCCGGAAGTGCTGAGGTGCAGGATCTTTGAGAATTTGAAACTAAAACCATGTAATAATGGTGAGCCAAGGGTATTTTGTTTTCTATGCTGAATGAGACGAGTCATAGCTTGGTCATGCCGTGGGTTTTCGGTTTGAGTGCGGTGTCAGTGAGAAGATCTGCCATTCTCGCGGTCGCCACCATATTTTGAGTGGCCCCTCTAGCATATTGAGGTGGAGATGAGCATGAAATAGGCTCTCAAAGCGATCGTGGCAAAACTGCTTAGTGCTGGTGAGAATATGCATGTAGAGATAATTTCTGATAGGTGATGGCACCTTCGTAGAAGCGTTTATGAGTGTGCCATGTTTGTATTCTTTTGTGTGGGAAGGGTTTCAACAAAAGAACATCCGAGATGCTGGCATACGCAATGCTGAATCCTGGTCGAAAGCCAGAATGAGCTGGAGCTCGTGGAAGAAGTTTGTGATTACATGATTAGCAGGGGCATTCACTGGGTTCTAGAATGGGGAAGAGCCGCTATGCTGAGATTCTCATGGCCTTAGGTGCAGGATGGAATTTGTCAAATGAGCATAGTCAAATGTGATACGTGCATAGGAAGTGCCAGCCTTTATGGATGAAATGTATGACGGGTGTGCAATAACATTTATGGTATGTAGAAAATGTTTTTGATGCAATGGCCCAATGCTACAGATATGTTCCATGAATAGCTTGACATCAAGTATGTGAAGCTCGTATTTCACCAAAAGTGACCGCACAGTTTTGTGTAGTGTTGCAGGTGGTCGGCTTAACAGTTGAATGTGAAATCCGACATGATCGTGTGTAAAAATGCAGCGGCGGAAACTACCACAATGTAATGAGTGAAATTTTGTATCTCAGGTGTCAGAGTCCAAGGATGATTGGAGCATCATATTGAGCACAACGGGATATTGAATCAAGATTTAATCGTTGGACTAAAAATGTGTTACGTAGGTGATTTATGAGGGGTTGGGGCATTAGTTTGTGGACAAGATTCTACCTGACGTGGGCCATATTGATGCCAAGAATTCAAATAGGGTTTGAATTAAGGTTGTGAATGCGGGTATGTCTCGAGTGGTAGATAATAATTCTACACTGAGGTTTGATGGGAATTCAAGCAATTTGATATAAGTTTTCAAAGTTTTGGTTTTCGTGGCTATGGAGATTAGAGAGGTCCATGAGAGAAGAGAGGATGTGTTAAAATAGCAACAATGAAACCAAAAAAAAATAAAAAATACTATAATGGATTTAATTTATTTGACATGTAAATGGGCATACTGTTGTAAGACCTGGTATGGCATGCGTACCCCTGGGTAATCACTGGTAAAGTCTGGGTTAGACCTAGGTGATAAGGGGGATGTCAAGTTAACAATTACCCTGGGTAAAAATTTGAGGGGGGAAGAGCTAGAGTGAGCGGGGTTGTCTCATGTAGCAGGTTTGGCTGGATTTCGTCAATAATCCCCAAGTTAAGTTTAAGGGGGGAATTGTTAGGTAAACTTGACTCGGGATAGAGTCAATGTTGACTAGGGTAAATAGTAGTGTTTTGGGGCACATGGTTTTGTGCACCCATGGTTTAGAGCCCATGGTATTGCATGTAATGGAGCCTATAAAAAGGTTGGGAAGACTTCATTATAATGCAGGCCTGGAGGTGAGCGGTGAAGGCTCACTTGGCCGGATTAGCCAGGGTTTTGGCCAATGGTTAATGAAATTTAATTGGTTGGGTTTTGCCCTGGATTTGGGGTTTTCCCGGATAAATATATGTGTTTATGTTAATAATTTTTTGCAGGCATTTTATGTTTATTTCTCTTAGTAAATTATTTATTATTTCTACCGTAATTTCTAACAATTTTGTTGGACATTTGATAAACCAACACTCCCTGTGTATTTCGTGACATGGACTAACCGCCTCTCGTGGATCGTTATCTCTGGAAATGCGATCGTTGACTAACACCTGCGGGTTTTGGTCTAATGACAATCGTGATTCCCAATAAGTGGTATCAGAGCATAGGTCACGAGTTCGATACACACCCAGCTCGCGTTGGGGGGGAGATTGTTGGACATTGGATAAACCAACACTCCCTGTGTGTTTCGTGACATGGACTACCCACCTCTCGTGGATCCTTATCTCTGGAAATGCGATCGTTGACTAACACCTGCGGGTTTTTGTCTTAATGACAATCGTGATTCCCAACACAATGTATTTTGCATGGAATATTTAATTAAATCCATAAGAGTCAAACGGGGACATACCTGGCGGCCCACCTGGAGGAAGTGACGGTTGGTAGAATAACTGTGCAGTAATGATGTGGATGGAGTAACATCATCGAGGAGTAGCAGCGTTTGGAGTAATAACATTGCAAGTAGCATCACTTAGAGTAACAACATCGAGTACCAGCATCGCAAGTAGCAGCATCTAGAGTAGCAACATCCAGATTAACAACATCGAGTAGCAGCATCGCGAGTAGCAGCATCCAGTGTAACAACATCGAGTAGTAGCATCACGAGTAGCAACATCCAGAGTAACAACATTGAGTAGCAACATCACGAGTAGCAACATATAGAGTAACAAAATCTGGAGTTACAACATCACGAGTAGCAACATCCAGAGTAACAACATCTGGATTAAGAGCATCATGAGTAACAACATCCAGAGTAACAACACCTGGAGTAACAACATCACAAGTAGTAGCATCCGAAGTAACAACATCATGAGTAGCAACAAACAAGGAGTAACAACATCGAGTAGCAACAACGAAGGAGTAACAACATCATTAGTAATAGCATCGATCCTTAGAAAATTTTCAAGCTCTGAAACATTAATCCTTAGTAGTAACTCCTGCAAAAAGACAAAAAATAAATAGTAACAATATTATATATATATATATATATATATATTTTAGAGTGAGGATGCAGAGGAAGGGTTCTCTGCGCTGATAACCTTCAAACCAGATTTCTCGGAGAGATGTTTGATGAAAGCATCCTTAGAGGCTGGGTGGTGGTATAATCTCAGGCGATGTCCATTTGCTATTAAAAAAATACGTGTATCATCAATTGTAACTAGCTTGACTGTTCCATTATCAAATACAACATCAACCTTGTAAGATCCCATCCAGTGAGTGCAAAGATTTCACCTAAAATATTGAAAATGGGAGTAATAAAGTAATTCCCATTCTCCCCTATGAAACACCTTGTTTTTGATAAAATTATCATGCCATTTCATCCTCTGCTGCTGAATAGCGGTAGCCCTCTGGAAAACGATTGAATGGATTTCATCTAGCTCATTAAGCTGAGCCAGTTGCTGTTTTTAGGAATTTGATAGATCCAAACCAACTTCAAGAGATGTTCTAAGTGTACTGATTTCAAATTCTATCGGAAACAATGGGGATTTACCATAAACCAACTCAAATGGTGAAAACCCAATTGTGTTTCGCCATGTTGTTCTATATGCCCAGAGAGCTTCAGGCAACTTCTGAGCTCAATCCCGATGATGGTATGCCACAATTTTTGCCAAGATATTTTCCAATGTTTTGTTTATGCTTTCCACTTGTCCATTCGCCTGGGGATGGTATAGAGATGTCACCCTGTGATTGAACCCATATTTTTGCATAAGATTTGCTATCATGTGTGATGTAAATTGTGCTCCTCCATTTGAAACAATCTCCCTCGGAGTACCGTAATGAGCAAAAATTTATTCAAATAGAAAATATGAAACCACCTATTCTGTTGCTTTCACAACAGCTTTTGCTTCTACCCACTTAGTCACATAATCAGTGCAGACCAAAATGTGAACCTTTTGCTGGGAGGGTGGGTTGAAGGGTCCAATGAAATCGATAGCCCATTTCTCAAAAGGTTCGAGGACTACCTTTGGCTAGAAAGGCATTTCATCAGCTCGACCAGGCTGCCCCATGCGCTGGCAACTATCACATCTCTGGACATAATTTTACGCATCTCGAAAGATATAAGGCTAGTAATATTCCCATTTTTAGCACCTTACGGCCTGTTCTTTTATCTACAAAATGCCCCCCACAAGGGCCATCATGGGCAGCCTTCAGTACTTCATAAACATCATCCTCAGATACACAGCTTATCCGCTATTGTATGAAAGAGCTACCTTGACATCCGAGAATATCGAGCACTTTGATGAATAATTTTTTTCTATTCCCTATATGAAAAATGATGAGGCACCTTCCCTGTAGCAAGGTAGTTAGCAATATTTGCATACCACAGAGGGTTAGTAGAAATTGAAAAAATATGCTCATTGGGAAAGCTATATTCTATAGGCGTGCATTCATCATTGTTATCCATTCTAGATAGAAAATCAACAACTACATTATATTTTCCTGGTTTATCTACTATTGTGATATCAAATTCTTGAAGCAATAGTAACCATATTGTAATGCGACCAAGATCAAATACCTTATCATTGCATGATTAGTATGTACAAAAGTGGGATACCTAGTGATGTAGTGCTAGAACTTGTTGATAGCATAGATGACAACCATGAATCCTTTTTCAGTCACCGTGTAATTGAATTCAGCAGGAATTAAATTCTTGCTGACATAGGAAAATGCATACGGTGTTTTGTCTACCTGCTATCCTAAGACTGCTCTTACTGCTATTTGAGAGGCATCGGCATGTATGTGAAATGGAAATGCCCAATCCGGTCCTCGAAGTATCAAAGCTTTGCAAACCAGTCCCTTGATTTTCATGAAAGCTGCTTCACAGCCTTCTGTCCATAAAAATTCTGCATCTTTTGTTAGCAATTGAAAAAGTGGATGTGCTATTTTAGAAAATTTTTCTATAGAGTGTCTATAATAACCAGCACAACCAATAAAGCTACGTACCTATGTGGGTGTCTTGGGTACTGGGAAGTGTAATATTACCTCTACTTTGGCCAGATCAATCGAATTCCAGCAGTTGAGAGAAAATGTCCCAATACTACTCCTTCTTCCCTCATCATATGGCATTTGACTGTACTCAAAGATACATGGGTCTGCTTAAATATTTTGAGTACTTTTTCTAGATTTTCCAATCCTTCTTCAAATGAGTTTCCATATGGAGTAAAATCATCCATATAGATTTCAACGCTGTCATCGACTAAATCAAAAAAGATTCCAAAAATTTCTCTCTGGAAGGTTGCAGGTGCATTACATAGGCCAAATGGGAGGACCTTGTATGCAAAGGTCCCCCATGGGCATGTGAAAGTTGTTTTTATCTTGGTCTTCCGGGGCTATGTGGATCTGGTTATACCCACTAAACCCGTCTAGGAAGGAAAATAACTTCTTCCCAACCAAGGTGTCTAGGACTTGGTTAATGAATGGAAAAGGGAAATGGTATTCTTGAGTTTCCTTGTTTAGCTCCCCATAATCTACGTAGATCTGCCATTTACCATTATTTTTGGGAACAATAACGAGCAAAGACACCCATTGGCTATCCGAGATGGGGTAAATGAAACCTACATCCAATAATTTATGTAATTCTTCCTTGAAAATGGTATTTAGAGCAGGATTAATTCTCCGTTGGGGCTGTCTCATAGGGCGGAAATATTCCTTAATATAAATATGATGAGTAGATAAATTAGCAGGGATCCCCTTCATGTCAGTATAATCCCAGGAAAAAGCTTCCTGATGGTCTTGGATGAATTTTAAAAGCTACTTTGTCTGGGATTCTGATAGATTCAGGTTGATATTGAGTGTCTTCCCTAGTTCAATTTCAATTAGAATACTATCATGGGATGAAGTTACAGGAATGTCTTCAATTTCATATTTTGGTTTGATGTTTTATTGTGTCTCACATCTCATAGCAGACTCTAAAATTTGACGAGTTGAATTGGAAACATAGCCGAGATCATTAATAAAAGTGTTAATGGTATCATCTTAGTTTTTGTTTTGAATTGAAGGGCCTGCCTAATGGTGAGGATTGGTATAAATTATTCATCTTTAGGTTCAGGCTCTTCTATTGGCAGAGGTTTCTGTCTGGCTAATAGTTTTTCAGATCGGATGGGTTCCACAGGGGGGTAGAGAGTAAGGTTCTTTATAACCGTCCCATTTGATATAATCATATGTCGAGATTAACACCCAATATAGGCATATACGGTTGCGAGCCAAGGTCTTCCCAAGATCAATGGATGACCACCGACTAAGGATTGTGTCTGTAATACAAGGAGGTCCATGGGATAGTGCCATGAGTCCATCGAAATAGTAACATCTTCCAACTTCCCTACCGGTTTTATTGTAGACCTATATGCTAATTCCAAGATAGTAGGGGTTGGCTTAATTTTTTCGAGACCTAATGCATTCATTATTTTAGATGTAATGATATTGATGGAAGCACCCAAATCTACCAGTACATTTGGGATTTCAACCCCATTGATTTGTACTATTAGAATTGGGTTCCCTGGGTCCCCATATTTTACAGGCATGGTTTTTCCTAGAATGATTTTGGACAGTCTACCCATCACATGAATGGTTAATGGATCCCTTGGTTTCTTCCCAGGTTTCTTAGAGCAGTAATATTTGAGAGTTTTTGCATATATAGGTACATCCCTCATATCTTGGAGTAGGGGTATTTTAACAAAAAGATTTTTCAATTCCCCAGAAAGTCAAACTCTGCTTGAGGGTTTTGTTTATTCAGGGTCAATCTTTCAGGATATGGTGGAGTAATTGGACGACCCTGGTTAAGAACATGTTTGGGAGGTGTTTGGTTTATCATGTTTTGGTCTGGTTTATCCCCAAATTTCCTCTGTTTTGGTTCTATAAATTCACTGTCAATCTGTTCTATGATAATAGGTGAAGTTGGATCATCTACTACCCGCCCAGATCGTAAGTTTATCTCATTAAGTCCTGTGGTAGAAATGCTATATGATGGAAGGTTAAGAGTGTCTATTTGTTGGAACCCTTTATTATTAGGATTCATATTGGGCTGGATAGGAAGCTGGGGTCGAAGGGATGGGTTTCCTGGAGGTACATTGGAGGGCAACTGAAGTTGATGTTGAGGCATAGATTGGGGAAATTGTCCAGTAGGAGAGGGTCCACCCCAGTTTTGATTCTATGAAGGATTCAAACTGGTCTGAGGAACCCATTGTTTCCAGGGGGGATATTGATACTGAGACCACATCGGTGAAAAAGGTAATGACTGGGGACCCATATTAAAATTATTAAAATACTGAGATGGGTGCTGAGGCATACCTGGATTCATAGCTGGTGGTCGAGGTTGCCATAGTTTTTTTGGTCCCATGAAGTACAGTTGATCTATCTCATTTTCTACACTTTCCCCTTGAAAAACTGTCTTCAGTCCTGGCAAGGAAGGACACGAGCTGGTCGCATGGGTCGGTTCGCCAATTGCGCAGGCTTCCACTGTGTTTAATGGACATTCTTTCAACGAATGCTTCTTTCTGCACTGTGGGCAGAATATAGCCATAGTCTTCTCCAACTCCATTTGTTTCTATTTCACTTTTAGAGTGTCCATCTAAGCATATAATGTGCTTAGGATATCAGTCCTTAGGTTATCCAGTATGTTTCTGTTGTCTGCCTTTGTAACCCCTCCACTAGAAGTTTTTAATGAACGAATTCCTTGTCCACTTCTTGCAGCCCCTCGTGAACACTGAATGCAGAACTCATAGATGGTGTTGAATTATTCTTTCGAAACATCCCCATTTCCTACTATGTTCAAAAGTTGCAGGGAATCTTCCCTAAGTGCCCAGAGAAGGATGATCTCTAGAATATATTTATCTAGGTCACTATGGCCTGATCTTTGCAATATATATTTGAATCGTTCCACACAATCTTCCATATTCTCATCCTCTTTCTGTACAAACTTAAAAATCTCCTCCTTGATGTCACAGGATTTACAATAATCCTGGTATTTCTCCAAAAAAACTTCCTTCATCGCATCCCATGAGGAAATAGAATTTCCTCCTAAACCCATGAAACATCGCAGGGTGTCCATTTTAAGGTAGAAGAAAATATTTTTAGCTTCTGAGCATCGACGATATAATCATACCCTCGACAAACAATGTCAAATTCAAAGAGGAATGTATCGGGGTCTTTAGAAGAAAGCCCATGAAAATTAGGCAGAGCCGTTAAAGCAATGGGATTCATTGATGCATCACCTATAATGTTTCCAATTGGAAAATCAATAGAAGAAATTTTAGGTGCCATGAATATCCTCCAATACTCACCTGAGATTTCAACTGGTTCTACAACTGGTACTTGGGGTAATTCAACTATAGGAGGTTTCACATCACTCCCTTAGTCTCGTGGTGATGCTAAATCCTTCAGGATCTCTTCTTCCCAATTGGAATTGCTCAATTCAACTGCAGGAAGTTTCACAACACTCCCTTGGTCTCGTGGCGACGCAAACCCCTTCGGGGGTTCTTCTTCCCAATTGGAATTGCTCAATTCTTCTTACCCTCTGCTTGCTATTTCTTCCCCTTATACTGGCAGTAGGGGTATCTCCTCCACCAATACCTTATTTATTACTCCTTCTGCTGTCAAAAGAATTTCCTCTAGTATCATGGATGGCACTAGCTGCTCAATCGACTGCCCTTTGGACTTCGTCTGAACCCTTAACCTGACAGCAACATGAGAAAATGCTTCAGATTCACCTTTTGCGATGATATCCTGGATATACGTCTTCCTTCCTAGATCCCTTCCTTTCTTAGGGGGTCTTCCTTTGCCCCTCTTATTCAGATCTTTGTTCATGCAATTGGTGGGAAGAATTCATTAAAATAACAGAAGCGCTCATGAGCCGAAGGAGGATGGATGATTTCCTCCCCGGGATGAGAGAGTAGGTTCAAAAAGAAAATCAAATAAACTAAAAGAAAATCAAATTTCAGGACCTAAAGTTAGGTGATCAAAGACCCTCCCTAGGACGAGAAGTTGGCCCTTCAAAAAAATAATCAAAAAGTAGAAAACATAATACTATGCTTAGGACTTAGAGCAGGGTAAAAAATTCCCTCCCCAAGACAAGAGATTGGTTCTAATGAAAAAGAAAAGAAAAACATCACACTATGCTCAAGACTTAGAGCAGGGTAATGAATTCCCTCCCTAAGACGAGAGATCAGTTCTAAAAAAAAATGGAAAAATAAAGAAAACATAACACTATGCTCAGGACTTAGAGCAGGGTAACAAATACCCTCCCCAAGATGAGAGATTAGTTCTTAAAAAAATAATGAAAAAGTGAGAAAAAATAACACTACGCTCAGGACTTGGAGCAGGGCAATAAATTACCTCCCCAAGATGAGATATCGACCCTTAGATCAATTGTAGATCATGTTCTTGCACCTTGTTAGCCTCCTCGACAATGATGCCAAAATGTTGGTGTCCATATGTGAACAATATTCAAACCCTTTCTCCACATTAATTATCAATCTGGGTGCGTTGGTTATTACAAGACTATCACACACAATATATGCAAGATAAATAACATAATCTGCTATTGAATCACATGCTTACTAAATTAAATCAAGAAAACTACTGTAACAAAAATTAAAGATGAATTGCAGAATTATAAAAGCATTCACAACAATTACAGAATCATACCAGAACAACAGTTACAATAATAAACCAAAATACGAAATAAAAAAAAGGAAAATAACATAGCACCTGATCAGAAGAGTGGGCCCAACTCTCTGATAAGGGCTGCGGTAAAATCATAACTCACAAATGGAACAACAAAACACTGAGCATTCAATTGATTAAAAACACTTCCATTACAATATCCGTCTCTTTTTGCTTAACCCCGATTCACAGCCCTGAGTTTATACAAAGGTTCAAGAAACCGTATTTTCCCTCTCACAACTGAATATCTACAATTACACAATTGTTACAACAACAATCTATTTGCTAAAAGGAAACCACAAAAAGTCTGAAATAGAGCTGGGGTAAGTTGGAATCTGTTGCGCTATTGCAGCATGTTGAGATAGCACTAAGAATTCAGAGTTGCTTCATGGCTTGCAAACGTAACCCATTTACTTTTCCGAATCTGTGGAAATAACAGAATTAATACTTGAAAAGGAAAAACCTTCATGACTATTACTTCATTAATAAAATATTCAATATAAGACAGTGGGAAGGGATTTACCTCGTGCATTTTAGAACAATTAATGATACAAAGAGATAGAAAGGTGGGTGAAAATGGGAGAGAAAAGTATATAGATTTGGTACGCAACACTTCCCATGCAACCTCATGTTTTCTTCTTGTGTTGCTTTCAATTGATATTTCACCATATCTTCGTTGAGCCTTGCATCAACCAACTCTTTTACCATTTCTAGGAGCCTTTCTTCCATCAACCGCACATCCCAAACATCCTTTGATTTGGCTATCTGGATCAAACTATGGGTGCACCCTCTTTATCTCTCCATCTCATGTAGGATGGTGATTATGAATTTCTTAGGGATCAATATTCCTCCCTCAATGAACTTATAATAGGATCCCAAATTAGGCTTTGGGTGGGTTCCAGAAATACTATGATTTGCCTTTCAATTGTTTGTGAGGAGGGTGCTATGTTTTGGAATTGGTGTTCAAATTTTATCCCCTCTTGCACCTCTTGTATTTCCATTTGTGCACTTTTCCCTTCATTTTTTTCCCTTTTCTCTTCCTGTTTCCCATCCTTCTCTTCCTGTAGCATCTTCTGAGTTTCCTGTAGCATGCTCTATTTTTCCTGTAGCAAGATATGTTTTTCCAGTAGCATGATTTGTTTTTCCTGTATAATACTCTTTCCATCTCTTTGGATGTCAGTGGGTGCTTCTGTTTTCTTGAAGGGTGATGCTTTGGTGGTGTACCCCCTTACATAGGCTATGGGTGCCTTAGTTTTTTTTCTTTGGAGAGGTAACCTCCTCAATTTTTCCCTCATCAGACCCTACCTCCTCTTTTTTAATTGGGGGCATGTTTAGTCAATTTAATTGTCTTAAATTGCTATCATAAATTATTGACTAGAGTTGGTAATCTTGTGAAGTGAAGGTGCACTATATATGCTATAAGCCTTTCTTACTTAGTTTATTTTGGTGATTTTATGTGTGAAGGTTGTTTTTGAGAATTTTTTTATTTTGGATGTCCTTGAATGAATTTAAGAAACTGAATTATGAAAAGTAAACTAAATACAAATTTAAATAAGTCCTAAAAATTGAGATGACAAATATTGTTAGTAGCTAAGGATTAATTTTGAGAAGAACTAAAATTCTAAGACGAAAAAGTAATTCTAATTTTTATATAATTTTAGAATTTAATGTGAATGAAACTTAAACCAAAGAATCACTAAAACTATTTATTTTTTATGCTCAGAAAATAAATCAATATTACGAAGAAAAACTATGTGAATTCACAAGACGAAATTGATTCAAAACTAGAAAGGAAATCTTCTATTACTTCTTCAAATATGTCTTAAAATAACTAATATACAATAAGCTACTATTGCATGAAAAGAAACTAATCTAATCCTTGCTAAACTAATCGATGATAAACTAATCTATGCTAAACTAATATGTGCCAAAATATTATGATAAATTATCTTTGCATGTTTAACCATCTAGGAAATAAATCTATTCAAATGATAGAAACAAAGCATCTACTCTAACATAATGACATTCTGAAAATGATGATAACAAGTAATGAAATGACACTGATAAACTAAACATCTACAAAGTATAAATCTGTAAATGATTGCAATGAAAATAAAAATAAAAGCAAAGAATGTATCTACACTACAAAACACAGTAAAAAAATAAAAATCAAGCCACGAAATAACATCTAAATGCAAGAACGTAAACGAAATATAACCTCTTTTGTTGCAGGGGCCCTCCACAATAGATGGCTTTGAATATACTATTTACTAACATCGCATTGAAACTCCAGAACGCTTCTTCATTCAATTAGGAAATAAAAACAAAGTTTTTAATGATATCATAGTCTCGCAATAATTCATACTCTTTATACAATTACTTAGCCTGATATTTATAAAAGCCTGTCATTAAATGTTTTGAGGCTTTTATGCCTTTTAGGACTAAGAAAATTCTATCTAAAATTATAAATAGAAAGGAGAATTTCATTTCTTCACGATTTGCTACGTGGCAGAGAAAATTGTGAAGCTTCAGACTTTCTTGCTCGCTTGCTCCAACTCTTGGTTGACTGACCCTTTGCCCGTATTTTTGGGAGATTTCTTGCTTGATTCTAGACAGATGGATATAATAGGATCCATGACTGGATTATTTTTCAACTGCCCATATGTTTCAATTCTCCATTAATACCTCAAAACCTGTCAAACCGTGGTGGTGGCTACAGAAAGAGAGTTTGGCTGCATAATTGCATTAATTCCCCAGATAAATACTAATTTCATTCTTATAATAAGGAAAAATTGAAAATATGAAAAATAGATCATTAGGATACCTTACCAAGTCAAAATGTGCAATTCAACACTTGTTTTAGCTTATTGTGTTGTCAAAAGAAAGGAAAGATAGTGAAAAGGAGTGTCAAAATTGAGGCAATCTTGAGGCTCCACATTCCCCCACGAGGAGACCATTGTATGTCCTCATGCAAAAGAACAAAATTGTGGGTCTTTATCATATTGCTGCATCTGCTCTGAGACCTTTGCTAAAACATCTAATTTCAACTTCATTTCCTTCCTTGTGGTTACAACCACCCTTGGATTTATCATTAGGAGTTTATATTTTAGGTTTATGACTCGCCTGTTTAGTTGTTTATTCATATTCTTTAAATTTTTATTCTTCTTGAACCATAAACCCAGATGTAAAAGAGTATTTTCATTTATTGTTTTATTAATCTAGTTCTGGAACTTCAAGGCTTCACGTTATTGTTTAATATGTCTGTTTAGTGTCTCTAGTTCAGATATCTTGTCTTAGAGTATTCATAACTAGAGGTTTTTGTGGACTATGAGGTTGGTCTTCAAAAACTGATGTCTTTCCTGCATCTCTTTTCTCCAAGGACTCTATATAATCATAAATTTTCTGATGCACTGGGTCAATCTCTGGAGTTCTTCTACTTGGACTCTAAGTGGGTGAAATAGCAGTGGGTAATGGAACCTTAAGATCCTCTTCTAAATCGACAAATTCTATTTCTTTTTAAGGTGGTTCTTTTGCTGTCTTACTGAGTCTAGAGCTTCTTCTTACTAGTTGAGGAGGATTTTGAATTTTGGCCCTATTTTTCATTATCTTAGGCTCTTCTGAGTTTCTGGATTTATCCTTCCCTTTTATGCTATCCTACTTCTTTTTATTAGTTTGATTCTTAAATTTTCCCAAAAGTTCTGTAATGGGGATTTCATCCTATGACTGTTCCTGAGATGGTTGTTACGAATTAGGAAATTTTCCCAAGTGTCATCTAGGATTTTAAGATGTAATTCAATGAGATTTTTTATTAACCCATGATGATACATTGTATTGTTTATAAACTAAATTTTCTTCTAAACAATCCCCACCAATTTATTAAATCTATGTAATAAAAAGTATGGAATAATTATTTCACTATCTTCAAGAAAATTCATTAACAACCTAGCATGGTAAAAGAACATGCATCTGAAACTTTCCTCATAGGTGACAAATTTCTGGATTATCAATAACAAATTCCTCCATTTTCCTTTAAGAGTTGTGCTAGGGATCCCCTTTTTAAATATGCTAATATCCATACCTGGGTTTTTTAGAAATATTTTCCATCCTTCACCTTCAATTCCCCTTTTTTTAAACCATCTTTCTCCTATCTTCAGTAGTCTGATGGCTTCAGTTATGAAAGACTCTGTTATTGCCAACTTGATATCTCCGATTTTGACCTCCATTCCATCAAAATATTTGGCAAAGGATTTAGTAACCTCCTTATGAAACCCTTCAAAATTTTCCACAAAACAGAGCCACTGTGCTCTCTGTAACATTTTCTTTATTTGGAGGTAAGCTTCCATAAACTTTCTTCCTTCGGGTTCTGTCCTCACAATTACTCCCATGGATGCCAAGAAGCTTTATCTTAAGATTGCGTCTTTGAAAGGGTAGACTGAGGGTTTCAATATGAGTTAGGAGCATGAGTGAATTACTCTGCAAAATGGATGATATGTAAGAATGGATGAATGAATGAGGCTTCATAATTATCGAGAGCATGGGTGAGGTTAATGAAAACTGACCGTTAAAGTATGAGTTGGATGATTGCACCAACAAAATAGGGATTTGATGTTGGAGTGGTTGTGTAAATGATGAGGGTTAAGTGGCAGAGCGTGAGATTTGATTTCGATTTGACAAGATCAACTCTTTTAATAATGTTTTTGAGTTGGTGGTATAAAATGATCATCTAATTCATATTTCAATGTTTTCATCCTTATTATTAAATAAAATTTTTCATTTTCATACCTTAAATTTTGATGTGGCTAACCTTCAACTGTTTTTCTTTGTCTTGTCTTCAGGTATTCTTCAACTGCTTCAATGAAAAGGTCCTGTCATATATGAGATGAAAAAATCCATTACAATTGCATAATTCCATCAATTATGTAGCTATATTTTTATTTTCTAAAAAATAAAAAAGGGATGTAAAGAATTGGGATTTTAGAACATGAATACAAAAAATTTAAGGTGCAAAAATAGATCTTTGGTTTTCACCCTATATTTTTTGTATAAGTATGCAATCAATGAGTGGTTTTCATACTTATATATATACATAATTTTTTAATTTAATTTTTTATATTTTTTTCAAAGTAAAAAAAATGAAAGAAGAATTCTTCTTAACCAATTTTATATCAACAATATCTTGAAAAATCTTAACAAATTCCTCTTTTGTCAATGGCTTGTGATAGATCCTGAGTCGATGTCCATTTACAAGTAGATGAAATTTTTCTTCATCAATGGTTATGATCCTGACTGCTCCATTACCAAAGACTCCCTCAATCTCATATGGCCCAAGCCAATGAGTTTGAAATTTCTCCTGAAAATCCTTGAACTTTGAATCAAAGAGATTTGCCCAATCTCCTACTTGAAATTTTCTTTCTTTGATATATTTATCATGCCATGTGGATCTTTGTTGCTGAACTAGGCTGGTCATTTGAATTGCATCTTGTCTCATTTGATCAAGCTCATTGAGTTGTTCCATTCTATGCCTTTGTGTTTTCGAAAAATCAAGTCCCAGTTTAACTGCTGTCTTGAAATTTTTTATTTGGAATTATATTAGAAATAAGATTTGCTTCCCATAAACAAGTTCACAGGGAGTATGTCCTGTTGTGCTTATTCATGTGGTGCGGTAGGCCCATAACTCTTCTAGAAGCTTTTCTAGCCAATCCCTTCAATTAAAATGTATAATCTTTATGAGGATTGCCTCAATCACCTTATTAGTGGACTCTACTTGTCCATTTTCCTACGGATGATATGAAGTGGACTTTGTATGATTGATTTTGTATTCTTCCATTATCTTCTACACCATTCTGGATGTAAATTGATTTCCTTGATATGTTTCAATATCCCTTGGGACACCAAAATGAGTAAAAAATATCCTCAAATAAATGAAACTACAACATTTTCATTAGCAAAGGAAAGTGATTTAGCTACTACCCATTTAGTACATAATCAGTGCACACGAGAACATACCTATTTTTTCTTGATGGTGGATTGATTGGTACAACCAAATCTAGAGCCCATTATTCAAAGGGTTCAATAAGTACCTGTGGTAGTAAGGGAATTTCATCTAAAGGAACAATTTTCACCATTCTTTTACAACTATCACATCTCTTAACATATTCCTTGGCATCCTTGAAAAGGGAAGGCCAATAATATCCTAAGAGAAGGACTTTTTAGGCAGTATTTTTGTTAGCGAAGTTTCCTCCACATGGCTCATCATGACATGATTTTTAGTATCTCGGGTATTTCGTCTTATTGTAAACACCTTCGAATCATGAGATATGGGCCTGTCTTATACAATTATTCATTTATCCATGAATAAGATGCACTCATTTGAATTATCTTCCTCTTTTATCTAGGAAGAAAATATGATGGTAGATTTCTTGTGGCTAAATAATTAGCATTGTCTTCAAACCATGGAGATTTAGTAGATATCGCAAAAATATATTCATAAGGAAAACTATCTTCTACTCATGTATCATTGTTATCATTTTTTATTCTAGAAAAAAAGTCAGCAACTGTGTTTTGTTTTCCAGGTTGATCTAAAATGATGATACTTAATTATTGCAATAATAGTAACCATCTTGTGCTTTTGCCATTAGTAATTGATTTATTTGTTATATATCTAATTGAAGAATGATCTGTGTGAATGAAGGTTTCATAACCAATGATGTAATTTCTAAATTTGTTAATGGCATGGACAACAACTAAAAACTCCTTTTCGGTAACAATATAATTTAACTTTGCTGGAGTCAAATTTTTACTTGTATAGTAAATGGCATAAGGAGTCAATTATTTTTTCCCAATACAACTCCCAGAGCTATTTCTGAATCATCAATTGAGATACGAAAAGGAAATTTCTAGTTTTTTCCTCTTAGGATGGGTGCTTCAGAAATGTTTTCTTTCAAAGTTTCAAATGCCTTTTGGCACTCAATATTCCAACTGAATCCACAATCCTTTGTAAGAAATTTTAGGAGTGGAGATGCAATCTTTGTGAATTTTTCTATGAATTTTCTGTAGTATCCTATAAAACCAATAAAACTCCTAACATCTTTTTGACAATTTGGGATTGCTAATTTGGAAATAAATTCAAATTTAGATGAGTCCACCTTAATTCTATTTCCTAAAATATGGTGTACTAAAAAAATTCCTTCAGTAAACATCAAAAAACATTTTTCATGACTTAATGATAGATTTTATTCCTTACATCTTATGAGAAATTTTTCCAAATTTTCAGGGGCTTCTTCAAAATAAATTCCATAGACTGTAAAATCAACCATATATACTTCCACACAATCATGAATTAAGTCAAAGAAAATACCCAATACTGCCCTTTGGAATGTTGTGGGTGCATTGCATAATCCAAAAGGAAGTACTCGGTAAGAATAAGTTCCCCATGGACAAGTAAAAATGGTTTTGTCCTGATCTTCTAGTGCTACCTGAATTTGATTATACCCACTAAAACCATCCAAAAATGAAAAATATTTCTTCCCTGCTAATGTATCCAAAACTTGATCTATGAAAGGTAATGGAAAATTATATTTTAAAATATCCTTATTCAATTCCCTATAATCAATACATACGCTCCACTTTCCATTCTTTTTAGGAACAATTACCAAAGGCGAAACCCATTGACTGTCTGATATTGGATAAATAAAGTTTACATTCAACAATTTTTGTAGTTCCTCCTTTACAATTTCCCTTAAGTTTGGATTCATTCTTCTCCGAGGTTGTCAGATTGGTCTGGAATTATCCTCAATATATATGTGATGTATGAAATTTTTAGGGTTGATTCCTTTCATGTCAGTGTATTCTCATGCATATGCAAAAGAGTGTTGTTGTAATGTTTCCATTAATTTATCCTTTTGAAATTATTCCAGATTTTTGTTTACATTTAAAGTTTTACCTGGAAATATAGCTATTGAATAATTTCCAAATTCTTCCATAGAATATAAAGACATTTGTCTGGATGATAAATATTCAATATTGCATTGTTCCTGAAAATTTTGACTACTCTCACATTGTGAAGATAATTCATTATTTTCTATTGAATTTAGAATCTGATTTTCTTCACTGATTTGTAAGATAGTAAAAATAGGTTGTATGTCATTGTCATCATCCATCCATTCCTCATTTTCTACCTCCATCATTTTTTTTTCTAGAGGGTATAATGTGAATTTATTCGTTGAAATTCCATAAGAGATAAACATATCACTAGATCTACAACTGATGAAGGCATCAACTGTAGCTAACCAAGTTTTCCTAAGATTAATGGATGTCCTCCTAAGTTACTCTTGTGAGTTAATATCATAAATTCAACTGGATATTCCCAGGAATCTAAGGATACATAAATGTCTTCTAATACACCATCAGGTTTAATTACAGATCTATCTACTAGTTGTAACAATGTTGGTGTATATTGAAGATTTAGAAGTTTTAGTTGTTCCATAGTTTGTTTACTCATGATGTTTATGGCTGCTCCTAAGTCAATCAATGTGTTTCGTATTTCAATACCATTGATGTGTGTCTTCACAATGTGACTCCCTAGATCCAAATATTTTTGTATTTTTTTTTTCCCATCATGATATCTGCAATTTTCCCTACTAGCTATATTCTTTTTACTTCTTTTCTCTTTCTCCTAGGTTTCTTTATACTTAAATCTCTTATTGTCTTTGCAAGGATTGGAATTTCTTTGATAGCTTGTAGAAAAGGAATTTTTATACAAACATTCTTCAGTTCATCTAACATATCATAATTAGGCAACATGATCTGTTTTTCTACCCCTTTATCAATTTGTAATATTTCAGGGAAATGAGGTTTTGATATAGATACTGAAGGTTGTTCTATGATGGGGGTTGTACTTATTGGAGTATCATGTGTTTGGTTTCGAATATTTTCATTCTGATGAAGAGATGTCTCTTCTTCAGAACAATTATTTTCTTTTGAAGATTTTCATTTTAATGAAGAGATGTCTCTTCATCAGAATGATCATCTTTTTCTCATTCCTGGATAACAACAGAAGGTAATTTATTTTCTAATATTCTACCAGATATAAGTTGAAATTATTAAGATCTAGTGGAGTTATCATATAAGTCTGAAAATTTTGTACCTCCATGTTGTAAATAGGTTGTGCATTTTTATTGTTTAGGTTTGTAAGTGGTTGAGAACGCAGTTGGTTTGGCCTTTGTGGAAATGGTAATGAAAGTTGTGGATTTTGATTTTTAAATTGAGGTTGAGGTTGTTGAATATTTTGAGGAAAATGTAGTGGTGGAAATTTTGGATAAGGTTGTGGATACTAGAGATATTGAGAGTATCTACCATAAGGAATTTTCCATCCTTGTGTCCAAGGTTGGGTTTGAGACCAGAGTTGCTGCCATGGAATTGGTGCATTCCAGTTATTTTGTGGGGACTGGGTATACATCAGAGTGTTGAAACCTTGAGTTTGTGATCCTTGCCATGGTTTTCTAGTAATGAAGAAAAGAGGATCTACCCGGTTTGGAAATATTTCCTCCTGGTAGACAACTTTAAGACCTGGAATGGAAGGACACTTCTTTGTTTCATGATTTTCTGTACATATGACATAGGTTTATATGACTTTTAAATCAAGAGGGAATTATCTTAGGGCATGTTTCTTTCTTCACTTAGGAAAAAAATATAGATAAGGCATCACTTTCAGTTCTTTGTTTGTTTTGTAATTTCAAGGTGTCTATTTTTTCACCGGGACTCCTTAAAATATTTATTTTAAATTCATCAAGAAAATTTCCTATTTCAGCCCTACTTACTGTTCCAACTACAAATTTATTGATTCTAGAGAGAACAAGATCCCTTGAAATCTTCCCAATTCTTGACTTAACTCCTTAAAGATGTATGCATAATTCATAAATTTCAGGTAATGATAGCTGAGAAATATCTCCTTTTCCCATCATCTTAAGGATATCTATCCATTCATCTATTGATCCAGGTGGATATTGGTAGCCACCCACCTATTCCATTTGGAACCCCACCATCGGTTATGTCAGTTTTTTAGTTTCAGCACAACTTACTATTTTTAGGAGTTTTTCAGGTCTTGAACTTCCGGAGCCATTTTGAGGCCATAAACGACGTTTTTTGGGAAAATCGGGAGAAACATGAAATTTACTTTGATGTTTCTCACATAAAAAGTTGTAGTCCTTGAATAGATATTTCTAATGAGGTATTGAGTGTGTTAAACAAGGATCATATGCCAAAGTTACGTCCCCGGGAAGATTGATGTACCAATTTACCTAAATAGGGCCCATAATTTTGGCGCTTCATCTCCTAGGGTTAGGTTTTTGGATTTTAGGGTTTTCCATTGTTTCTCAACAATAAAAAAGGCCTTCAAGCCTCATTTTAACACAGTTCAGAGGCCTGTTTCCACCACATCTCTTCTCAAGGATAAGCTACCAACACCCTAGCTAGTTTATTTCCATTATGTCTGTAAGCCTATTTCTATTATTTGATATTAATAAAATGAAAATTTATTTCCATTGCATCTCTGTGATTATGTTTATTTATATATATTATTTCATTCCTGCATAAATCTAGATCAGTGGTATTAGAGCAGTCTTCTCTTTCTCTGTTTTTCTTTGCATGTCCCCAACGAGGTCATGGTATAAGGAGTTAGGGCTTGATCTGGTTGAAACCCTGCAAGATCAGTCTCAAAAACCTTAACGACCTCCCATGGAAGAAGAAATTAAAGACAAGGGAGCAAGAGATCGTATCAAAATATTGCTCGAGGAGGCCCTTGAGAAAAAAAGGAATGCGATGGTGGACAACTTTGCCTAGATCCTTCAACGACTACCCACTGGCGACACATTTGCATCCAACAACCACTCTGGAGGCACCACTCCTTTCAAGGTATAGGTCAAATTCGACATTCCTATATTTTAAGGCCATATAGATGCAAACGTTGTATATAAATAATTGAATTTTTTGGAAGGGTATTTCTCGGTCCATGATTTCTCCGACCGAGAAAATATTATATTTGCACTCCTTAAAGCCACCCCCCATGTCAAAGACTAGTCAAAAACCTACTGTGAGCAGAAGGACGAGAGGGAACCCTCTCTGTTCTCGGTCACACCCACTTGGAATTTGTTCCAAGATGGCATCAAGGAACAATATTACCCTGTGAGGAGCTATGAGGACAAGTACATCCAATGGACCACATTGCGGCAAAAAAGGGACCAAGATCTGCATGAACTGACGTATTTGTTCCATACCCTACGCACAAAGTTTGGTATTAAAGATTCATAGAGGCACTTGGTTCTCAAGTATCACAGCTATTTGCATAGATACATTCAGGAGGAAATGGAGTTCCTAGACATTACCTCGCTGGGCATGGCATATCTCTATGCCGCCAAGATCGAGCATAAATTTAAGTAGAAGAAGCAAAACTTTGGATCTGCGAATCCGAAGCCAGGGAAATGCACCCCCAAACTGTAGAACAAGGTGCAAAGCCAAAGTGGAGTGACTTAAAATATCACCACATATCCAAAGAAGGGCACGGGGAAGTGGCATGAAGTTCATAACAACCCCACTCACAACACAAACAAATGTCAAGCCACACCATCATTGGCGGCCAAACTTAAGGCACCCGAATCAGATGCATGTCTTGATCCTAAGTCAGAATCAGATAAGGGAGATAAAAAAGGGAAACAGATCATTGATGTGGATCCCATTGCCATTTTTTCCACCACCACGCTCCTGAGGGAGGATACTTAGGATCCAGAGGAGGGGGAGCACCTCTTCTATTCATAGATGTGGGTGAGGGGTTCTCCACTGTAATTCCTTTTCGATAGAGGAAGCCAAAAGAACCTCATTTCAGCAGAGGTCATGAAGCATCTTGGCCTATCGACCATGCACACCCACAGCTATATACCATTGGGTGGCTTCACGAAGGAAGAGATATCGACGTCCACCAATAGTGTTGGATTATGTACAACATTGAGCCATTCACGGATGAGGTACTGTGTGATGTTTCTCCTCTTGATGTGTCTGATGTATTATTAGGCCAACCATACTTGTGGAGGTGACACGCTGTTGTATAGGTCTAGGCCTCATTTTTATTATAATTTTTGGAAATAAATTGTACAGGATATCGGAGGTAATACCGCCTCCTGCCATCTCTTTGACTACTGCAAAACAACGTAGTGAGCTTGTTTCCCAAACTAGGAAATTTATTTGCATTACAATTCATCCCCAATGAAAGAAGAATACTGTGGCCAAAACCTCGAAACAGGGCTCCCCTGCACAACAACAGCAGATGGAAAAAGTCGTGGAGGAATACAAGGACATTTTCTCTTCACCCACAGAGGTTCCTCTACATTTTCAGGTCAAACACTCCATTGATTTGACCCCAGGCACGCCACCGCTTGATGTTTCCATACCTCATGAGACCACATAGGCATAATCCACACATGTACTGTATGAGGTTGATAAAGCAAAATTTTTTATTGAATACATCTAGCACATCTGTGAGTAGGTCCATGACATCTTCGACAAATTTAATAACAAGTTCAGTAGAATTTGCCTCATCTCATGGAGGAACCCAATGCAATGGGGACCATTGCTTCCTATGGGGGGAGGAATGATCCAACTGGATATTGGTGGCCATCCACCTATTCTATTTCGATCCCTACCATCGGTTCTGTTAGTTTTTAAGTTTCAGCACAACTTACTATTTTTAACAGTTTTTTAGGTCTTGAACTTCTGGAGCCGTTTTGAGGCCCTAAACGACGTTTTTTTGGGAAAAATGAGAGCAACATGGAATTTCCTTCAACTTTGCTCACATCAAAATATGTAGTCCTTGGATATATCATTCTAACGAGGTATTGAGTGTGTCAAACATAGATTGTATGAAAAATTTACGTCCCCGAGAAGATTGATGTACCAATTTGCCCAAACAGAACCCATAATTTTGGCGCTTCATCTCCTAGGGTTAGGTTTTTTGATGTTTAGGGTTTTCCGTTATTTCTCAACAATAAAAAAGGCCTTCAAGCCTCATTATAACATAGTTCAGAGGCCTGTAGCCGCCACATCTCTTCTCAGGGATAAGCTACCAACGCCCTAGCTAGTTTATTTACATTATGTCTGTAAGCCTATTTATGTTATTTGATATTAATGAAATAAATTTTTATTTCTGCTGCATCTCTATGTTTATGCTTATTTCTCTATATTATTGTGTTCCTGCATAAATCCCGATCATCTACAATGACATTCAATAGAGAGCCTCTAAATTATCTTCATCCAAATTTTCCATCTTAGCCCTTTTCAGATTATAACTGAATCTTTCAATTAAATCCTCCAATTTTTCATCTTCTCTTTGCATCATCTTAAAAACTTCATCTTTTTGGTAGCGAGGTGTGTAATAATCATTTTATTTTTGTAAGAATTCATTCTCCATTTCTTTTCATTTCCTAATAGAATGTGTTATTAAGCCCATAAACCATTTCAATGCTGCATCCTTAAGAGTTGCTGTAAACAATTTAAATTTTTGAGAATCAATTAAGTAGTCATATGATCTACATAAAACTTCGAATTAAAAAAGAAATGTTTCAGGATATTCATTTCTTAATCCACAGAAATTAGGAAGGATAGAGGGTGAGATATTTTTCGTTGTGGCATTAGTATCTTCATCAAGTATAGGAAATCCAATAGGATTTGGATCTATTATGTCTTCTCCCCTACCTCCTCTACCTTCACCTATTCCTCTTCCTCCATCTCTTCCTCTACCTCTACCTCCACCTCCAATCCTAGGTCCACCTCCTCCTAGTCTTAAATGTTATTCATTCACATTGTGTACTTCTCCTTCCCCTTCTCTAGCCATTGTAGATTCTTCAGAATTGATATAGGATTCTAAGTTTGGAATTTTTTGTTCCTTTTTTGATTCTTTTGGTTCTTCTACCAATGACATATTAAAGAAGATTTCTTCTTCTTATTCCTCACTAGGGATTTCTATTTCTTCGGCTAAATTTTTTTCTCCAGTAGAGTTTAGAAATATTTCTCCTTCTGTCAGGGATGTGGGATCTGTTTCCTCCCCAAATGCTTCAGTTGATGAATTTGGTGTATCTCTAGGTTGAATTTCTGATCTTAATACCTCAGGAAGTCTATGTTTACCTATTAATAATGGTATATGGGTTTGGGTGGGTGGTGTGGCACTACGAGGTCTTGATGGGGTGAGTGGTGTTGTTGGAAACAAACTTATACCTCTAGCTACAAATCTACCTCTAGAATCTCTTTCTCTACGCATGTCATTTTTTATGGTTTTATTTTTATTTTTTTATGGATCAAGAGATAAGGTTCCTATTTACACTTCCCCGGTAATGGTGTCAAAATGTTTAGTCAATTTAATTGTCTTAAATTTCTATCATAAATTATCGACCAGAGTTGGTAATCTTGTGAAGTGCAAGTGCACTATATATGATAGAAGCATTTCTTTCTTACTTTATTTTGGTGATTTTATGCATGAAGGTTTTTTTTGACAATGTTTTTATTTTGGATGTCCTTTAATGAATTTAAGAAACTAGTTTATGAAAAGTAAAATAAATCCAAATTTAACTAAGTCCTAAAAATTGAGATGACAAATCTTGTTAGTAGCTAAGGATTAATTTTGAGAAGAAATAAAATTATAAAACCAAAAATTAATTCTAATTTTTATATCTTTTGAGAATTTAATGTGAATGAAACTTAAACCAAAGAATCACTAAAACTATTTATTTATTATGCTTAGAAAATAAATCACTATTAAGAAGCAAAACTATTTGAATTCACAAGAAGGAATTGATTCAAAACAAGAAAGGAAATCTTATATTAATTTTTCAAATATGTCTTACAAGAACTAAAATATGATAGGATACTATTGCATGAAAAGAAACTAATCTAATCCTTGATAAACTAATTAATGATAAACTAATCTATGTTAAACTAATCTATGCCAAACTATTATGATAAATTATCTCTGCGTTTTTAACCATCTAGGAAATAAATCTATTGAAATGATAGAAACAGAGAATCTACTCTAACATAATGACATTCTAGAAATGATGATAACAAGTAATGAAATGAAAATGATAAACTAAACATATACACTATAGAAATCTGGAAATGATTGCAAATGAAAATAAAAAAAAGCGAAGCATGTATCTATGCTACAAAACACAGTAAAAGCATAAAAATCAAGCTATGAAATACCATCTAAATGCAAGAACGTAAACGAAATAGAACCTCTTCTGTTGCAGGGGACCTCTATAAAAGATGGCTTTGAATCTACTCTTTACTAACTTCGCATTGAAACTCCAGAATGCTTCTTCATTCGATTGGGAAATAAAAATAGAGTTTTTAATGATACCACAGTCTCACAATAATTCATACTATTTATACAATTACTCATCTCGATATTTATAAAATCATGTTATTAAATTTTTTGAGGCTTTACACCTTCTAGGACTAAGAAAATTCTATCTAAAATTCTAAATAGAAAGGAGAATTTCGTTTCTTCACAATTTTCTACATGGTAGAGAAAACCGTGAAGCTTCAGACTTTCTCGCTCACTTGTTCCAGCTCTTGGTTGACCGTCCCTTTGACTATATTTTTGGGAAATTTATTTCTTGATTCTGGAATGATGGATGGTATAGGATCCATGACCGGATCATTTTTCAACTGACCATATGTTTCACTTCTCCATTAATACCTCAGAACCTGTCGAACTGTGGCAGGGGCTACAGAAAGAGAGTTTGGCTGCAGAATCACATTAATTCCATAGCTAAATACAAATTTCATTCTAATAATAAGAAACAATTGAAAATATGAAAAATATATCATTATGATACCTTACCAAGTCAAAATGTGCAATTCAACACTTGTTTGGGCTTATGGTGTTGTGAAAAAGAAGGAAAGATAATGAAAAGGAGTGTCAAAATTGAGGCAGTCTTGAGGCTCCATAGGACCCCTCAATGGTAATTGGAGCTTTTGTGGGAGTATAGGGTCTACCTTGTCCTATTCTAGTGCTCTTACTTGTTTTAAAGTATAGAGGGGTTTTTCTAGGCCTTTTCTTATTATATTTCATAGGAGTGCCCAAGGTAGCTAAAGTGGCAACCACCTCATATTCACTGTTCCTTGGTGACAGACTAGTCTACTGGAGGGATATCTCTGTTTCCACTAGTATAGTGGTATGTATAGGACTTAGGGCCACCTCTTCTAACTTCTCTTCCTCTTATTCTTTATCATATGTTTCTATTTTTGATTTTGTCTCTTCTTATTTTTCTTCATCTATTTCCATTTTTGTTGTCCTCTTTTCCTCTTCTTCTTCCTTTGATTTGGTGTCTCTACCCCCAATGCTAGATATAGGGGTTTCCCCAAGAGTAATGCTATGAGTTCCTATGAGTGCCTCCCAATCCATCTCTCTGAACTTGGACCATGGGACAAGAATTATTAAGTGGTTTAGGGCATCCTCCACTATCAGCTTAATAAGGCCATGATGGGCAAAGTGTTGATGTTTCCCTTCTCTGACTTTTTGGCTCATGTCCCTGATGGACTGGAGGAGGAAGTAAGGTAAATTATGTTAGGGTCCTATAATAATAGGATTCATAATTTTGAATTGACTCTGTAAACCTTGTAATATTGTACATACCTTTGCTTTTTGCAAAGGTTTTCCCATATTTGAAAAATGAAAAGAGGGTAGGTCCTAAAAGAAAAATCAAAATAACTAAAAGAAAAAGATAAAAAAAGGATATAAAATATAAACCCCACAAAAATAGATAAAAATAAGATCATGAAAGTGTTTCAAATTCAAATGCCACTACTATTAATTTACTTTATGAAATTAAAATTTTGAGCAGCTTGTCCAAAATGCCACAATTCATGATAATCATACAGTTTAATCTTGATTATTTATGCTTTAAATTTCATGTTTATAGATAGTGAATAAGATCTGGCCAAACCATTTAATCTTGGAAGATCAATAGTTAAGTAGAGAATAAAAGAGCTCATCAGTTTAATCTAAGCCTTTGGAAGTTATAAGGTTAGAAGTAGATAGTTTTCTTATTAAAAGAAAATAAAAGGTCATCAAGCTCAAATGCGCCCAATAAAAGAAGTAAAAATGTTAGGATAAAAGAAGTATAGGTAGATTACTTTCATGAGCATTAGAAAGCATCAATTGGTTTTTTTCTTAAATATTTTACTAATTTTCCCTTTCTAAAAAATCCATGAGCCCTTTCCTTCTTCATTTTCCCTCATTCCAACCCATTTTCCTAGCTTAAAACCCCTTTCCCTAGGTAAAACCCCTTTTCTCCCTTTTTACTAACTCCCCTTTCTAATAAAAATACCAAGACCCACTTTACCATAGTTTAGAAGTACCAAATGTTTAAATACTGACCCCGGTTTTACTTCACTTAACTTCTACTCCTAACACATTTCTAATATTTAGTTTAAAAATACATGCTAACCCTTCCCTTTATCATATTTTATTCTCCGAATATATTATACATCCCCGACCACAGATATTAAAATCCCAACCTATAATTATATTAACAAACCCTCCGACATATTTCATAAGCCTCCACATATTTAGTTCCTAGCCCCACCTTTTAACCTGCCACTCCTATCCTCTGTCTGATCTCAAATGTCCAATCCAATGGCCTACATCAGTTTCGCAATTCCTAACTATCTGAAGTTTAAAATCACCAGAATTTGCGAAATGGGTGGTTTTACCCATCGCCCTCCTGCCACGTGGCACTCCTGCATCTCATCACATTCCACATTCTAAAACCACCATACCACCCTTCCACCGTGTGATAAAACCACTTAACCACTTCTGCACTATGCGAAAAACTGCCCACCCATCTGCGCAATGTGATGAAGCCATTCTTCTATGCGATAAACCATACACTATTTAAATTCCACTCTACACTATATGATGAAACCACCTGTCAACCCTGCGTGCAAGAAACTCCCAACTATTTCATTTAATTTCCTATCTTTGTTTGAATTGCATAAACCAGAAAGTCATTATCAAAACCGAATTAAAGCCAGCTGTTACTCTGACCCATTCAATAGACCTCCCTGTTCAAATCTCTGCAAACCTAGGTTTTATTGACAGATTGTTTTATTTTTTCAGGTTATTATTAGAACAGAAAATCAGACAAACAATTTTAATACTAGTCACAAAACCTGTTTGCTCCAAATTCTCTAATTTTAATTCAAAGGCTTCATTCATCGGAATGGTGCAACAATAAAAGAAATAAAAGATCATTGAAACATATACAGTAATGGTTAAAACAAAGATAAAATACTTACATCAACAACAACAAAGTTATTCAAAGTAACTCTCTAGGAAAAATTTTACATAAAGTTAAACATGTCTTTTAGTAAAATCTACTTAAAAAAAAAAAAAAAAAAAAAAACACATAAACATGAGAGAGTGAGTAAGATTTACTGTAAATGGTAAAAAAGAAACAAGTTAAAGAGTATTCAGATAAAGCAAAGACATGTGAAAGATTTACTATAGTTGAAAGACATAGGAAGAAGAAAGCGTGAGAGATAAGTCAGCATGAGAGAGACAAACATATAACATCAATCAGAAAATCAGCGACAACTTTCAGTCAGTTGAAAGGTGTCACTACCTTTTAGTATCCAGATATTTTATTCCTAGAATAAATCATGATTAGTTAATAGGATATTTAGTATTATTTTTTGTATAAATACTTCATAATTCGAAGTATTGAGTGTGTGTAGATTTCTGAACATTTATATAGTTGTATTGATCTAAAACTTGAGGGTTTATTGTACTATTTTCAAGTCAGCAAACTGGACTGAGTAATAAAGGCATTGCATTACATGATTCATGTGTTGGGCCATTTCATTGAAGTATCTTTCTATTGTTAATTTTTTATTTTCTTAAGTATTTCACATACTTGCATGTTTTCTGATTTAAATGTTATAACAAGAACATTATTGCAGAAATTGTTTAAGTACACTCTGTTTTGAACTATTATTCATTTTAATGTTTTATACTAATATCTGGATTAGAGAATTATTCATTTCTCCTTAGTTTCGATTGATCTCTTTCATCTCCTTCATTATCTAGTTTAAGGAATCCTTAACTGCTCCTTGATCCCGATTGAAACCACTTCACCATCTAGCCTAAAATATTTAAATTTACTCAGCTAACTTTCCCTGTGAACACTTCCTTTAGACCTTGACTCAGTCCTGTTTTCTTGATACTTTGATTCCATAACCCAATGGTAAATAAACAATCATCTATCCATCTAATTCAGTAATTCCACCACCAACTCAAATCAAAATCCAATCAATCTTATATAACTAGCCTAAAATCAACTCAAAACAACAAAGTTAAATCATAAAGAGAGAGCCCTCTCTGAGCATTAGGAAATCTAGATCATGATCTCAAAAGTAGGTTTATGGTTACCTCGGTGACTTATTTATTTAACCTTGAGAAATTACTAAGTGCTAACATATTGGCAACTCCACCGGGGAAACATTTTCTTCAGAAATATTATACAAGTATCAGATATGATCTATGATGGTGGATAATGATTAGACACACAAAGTTTAAAGTCATCCACCTGGCGACTCCAACTCCAAATCAATTTCAAAATCAAGACTCCACTTGAGGAATGAACTTGAAATAACAGTATGGAAAGATCATGCTTTTAACATGGATTATAATTCAAGACATCATGTTCTTTCTTACCAAGAAGGTTTTTCAATGTATATTGTATTTTAGGGAAGATCTTAGACTAATATTTGATTATTTTCCTTTGAAAATTGTAAATATAAAATCTCCTTATCCATTTGAGAAGCTTTCTTCTAAAACTTATGATGATCATCCTCCAATTGATAAGCCTCAAGTAATCAAAACTAATCTTACCATTTCTGTACATATTTTTGTACCCTGTAAAGTTCCTGATAAGCCCTTCATCTTACCTCCTATACTCCATGATTTCCCTGACAACTATTACAAATATCTCCCCAAATTTGATGGAGAAAATGGTAAACTCACTGCAAAAAAACATATTCAAGGTCTTGAGAATTATCTGGACCTATTTGAGATTGATGAAGATGATGTTAGAATTAGAAGTTTTGCTCTTTCTTTGTAGAGAAAAGTAAAAAGTTGGTTCAAGAATTTGCCTATTGCAAGCACTCAAATTTCCAGCAGTTTGTCAAAATTTTTCTTGATAGATGGATGATCAAAGTTAATCTTTTTGTGATCATAGTGATGGAAAAATACTGAGAGGGGGGGTGTATTAGTATTTAGAGCTTATAATATAAATTCAAATTTTTATTTGAGCAGATTTCCATACGCAGTTTTTATGAACGGAACTAGTGTATGCACGCGGAAATGCAGAAGGAAACTAGCGTATGCTGATTTAACTTTCCAGATTTAGAGAAAATTCTCAGAAGAAGTCTTATAAACAGATTTATCAGTTATGTATTAGATTATGAGCAGTAATCAACTGTGCTGAAGAATGCTGACCCAGAAAATTTTTGTCAGCAAACACCCATACGTGGGTTTCTGTGTATAAACTCGCATATATACGCGACTGTCCTTCAGGAAATCCGCGTATTAAATTTAATCTTCTGTATTTAGGTAGATCTGATCTTTTGCATGGCAGAGACTATTCCTAGCTTCTGTCTAAGATATTCGAACGCTTCCCTGGGTAAAGGTTTGGTAAATATATCAGCAACATGTTCTTTGGAGGGGACATACTCCAACTTCACCTTTTGTTCAAGCACTTGTTCACGTAAGAAATGATACTTGATGGGAATGTGCTTGGTCTTGGAATGCATAACAGGATTCTTTGAGATACTGATGGCACTTGTGTTATCACACATAATGGATATAGGAGGTGAACATTTGATTTGAAATTCTTGTAAGGTTTGCATCATCCAGAAAAGTTGAGTGCAACATGATGCGACAACCACATATTCTGCTTATGCTGTAGATAAGGCAATAGAGCTTTGCTTCTTGCTGAACCAAGATACTAACCGGGGCCCCATATAGAATGCATGACCACTAGTGCTTTTCCGATCATCAACATTTCCAGCCCAATCTGCATCAGTGTATGCATGAAGAGTAAGATCAGCATTCTTTGGATACCATAGTCCAAAGTCTTGAGTTCCTTGTAGATATTTGAATATTATTTTTACAGTCTGAAGGTGAGACTCTTTTGGATTAGCTTGGAATCGTCCAACAATCCCAACTGCATGCATAATGTCTGGTCTTGTCCCAGTGAGATAAAGTAGACTTCCTATCATAGATCTGTATTCTGGTTGATTCACCGTGGGGGAATCATCATTAGAACTGAGATTACATCCGGTTATCATTGGTGTACTTACAAGTTTGCAATCTTCCATGCCATACTTCTTCAAGATTTGCTTAAGATATTTTTCTTGTGATAAGAATATGCCATCTGTTGCTTGTTGCACTTGCAAGCCAAGAAAGAATGTTAGTTCCCCAAGTAAAGACATTTCAAATTCTTGCTGCATATCAGAAGCAAATTTCCGACTCATAGACTCTTCATTACTTCCAAAAATGATATCATCAACATATACAACCACAATCAGTAGTTTATCATTTTCAGTTTTTATGTATAAGTTGTTGTCAGCAGACCCCTTAGAAAATCCTTGTTGATGAAGATATTTGTCAAGACGATAGTACCATGCCCTTGGAGCTTGTTTGAGACCATATAGATCCTTTTTAAGTCTACAAACAAGTTTTTCATCATTTCCCAAAATGAATCCTTCTGGTTGTTCTATATAAACTTCTTCTTCTAGATCACCATTGAGAAAAGCAGATTTAACATCCATTTGATAAACTTTGATTTGTTGGAAGCTTGAAAAAGCAAGAAACATTCTTATGGCTTCTAGTCTGGCAACATGACCAAAAGTTTCTTCAAAGTCTATACCTTCTTGTTGAGCATACCCCTTGCAAACGAGTCTAGCTTTATTTCTTATAACATCCCCATTCTCATTTAACTTGTTTTTGAATATCCATTTAGTTCCAATGACATTTTTGTCATGAGGTCTTGGTACTAATTCCAAAGTGTGATTCTTTTCAATTTGATCAAGCTCTTCATTCATGGCTTGAATCCAACATTCATCTTTGCTAGCTTGATTGACATTGTGTGGTTCAATAGTGGATAGAAATGCCAGATAGCTAGAAGATCCCACAAGAGTCCTTCTTGTTTGTACACCTGATCCATTTTCTCCCAAAATTTGAGATTTTGGATGATTCTTTTGAACATATCTGGATGGAGATTTTTCAGATAAATCATCTTCGGGTTCATTGGGTTCACTGTCTATATCATTCCTATTTGATGTAGAAGGATATATGTCATCAAAATCTTCATCTGTTGTTTGTTTTTCTTCTTTTGGAGCTGCAGGAGACTCATCAATAACAACATCAATGCATTCAACAATCTCCCGAAGTCTTTTATTGTAACATTTATATGCTCTACTCCTAGAGGAGTAACCAAGAAGCATTCCTTCATCTGCTCTAGGTTCAAACTTGCCAAGTTTTTCATCATTATTTTTGATAAAGCATTTGCTTCCAAAAATTCTAAAATGCTTTACAGTGGGAGGATTACCATAACAGAGTTCATATGGAGTTTTATCACTATTTACACGAACATGTGATTTGTTGAGAATATGATTGCATGTGTCGCTTTCGCCCCAAAATGCACGTGTTCTGCATCATCAAGCATAGCTCTAACCATTTGTTGAACTATTATATTCATTCTTCAGAATAACTACTCTTGTTGTGGAGTGCCGCCTATTTAAAACTCCGCTTTTTTATGTTATGTTGTTTCATAAAATTCAAGGAATTCATCTGATGTATATTCTCCTCCTCGATCAGATCTAAGACACTTGATTTTTAGATCTAATTCATTTTCAACCAGTGCTTTGAAGATCTTAAATTTCTCAAATGCTTCATCTTTGTGTTTAATCAACCCAATCCAACACATTCTAGAGAAATCATCAATAAATAAGATATAGTATTGTTCACCACGTGGTGACTTTTTCCTCACAGGTCCACATATGTCAGTATGAATGAGTTCAAGAGGCTTACTTGATGATCCTTCCTTGTCGTTAAATTTTACTCTGGTTTGCTTACCGAATTGGCAAGTTTTGCATATGATATTTTCAGGTGGTGTAATATTGGGAAGATCACAAACAGCTTTAAGTCTGCTTGATTTTTTGATTTGAGAGAAGCTCAAATGCCCCAACCTTCTATGCCATAGCCAATTTTCTGAAGATTTACTCATGTAACATTGTTCTTTGCAGTTCTTCAATACATACAGGTTGCTCGGAGTTCTTTTTCCTTTTATAATTGTTTTACCTGTATCAAGATCACGTACCACGCATTCTTTTGAACTAAAGACAAATTCAGTTCCTTGATCACACATTTGACTTACACTCAACAGGTTATGTCTTAATCCATCCACATACATGACATTATTATCTTTCACCTTTTCTTTTAGAAAAACAGACCCTTTTCCCTTAATGACCACAGGAGTATCATTTCCAAATGTAACATTTTTTTCCTTTTTCTGGAGCACTATATGCAAGAAGTTTGTATTTATCACCTGTCATGTGTCTTGAGCATCCAATATCAATGTACCTTTGGTTTTCTTCATCTTCTACAAATAACGCTATGCCACAGTTTTCAACCTGTAATTCCTTCTTTTTCCATAATTTGGAACTTGAAGGAACATGTTCTTTTAGGCCAGACTTTATCTTTGCATTAAGTTCTTCTGTGGCCAAAGTTATTGCAATAAGCACATTCAACTTCATTTGCAGAAGAGGACAAAGTTGTTATATGTATTCTTCTTTGTTCCAATATCAATCCTTTTCTTTCTTGCTTCTCTTGTCATGATGGTTTTATATGCAACACATTGAACGACTTTATGACCAAAATTGTGACATGAGAAACATTGTCCATTGAAGAAGAAATTTCTGCGATCATGAAATCTTCTACTTGAATTTACTTGTTGATTGGTGTTTCTTTGAAAGACATTCCTGTTAGTGTTCTTTGAATTGAGATGATCATGTTTTACCTGTAAAGATTCTTTATTCCCTTGCTAAGTGGCAACATGTTGTATACCAGCCGTAGCTGCTTTCAGATAATTTGGTACTGAAGCCTGAGAGGATTCTCCGATATATCCAAGACTTGTCTTTATAAGGGGAGAACGTTGTACCTTGATAATCTCATCTAAGGTTTCAGATCCTTTATCAAATCTAAGATTTAGAGTCTTTACTTTCTCAAGTTCTTTTCTTAGACTGACTACTTCACACTCTAATTTCTCATTGTGTTTCTCCTTTTCTTCAAGCTGATTTTTCAAAGTTTCTATGATTATTTTATTCTCTTCTAAGCAAATTTTGAGTTTATTGTTTTCATCAAGAAAATCATTGTCTTCTAGAGCATCCACAAAAGTATCCTTTTCTTCTCTAGATTCTTTTTCAAATTCCATGAGAAGTCTAAGATCTTGTTCACATTCTTCCTCACTATTAGATAACCCATCACTGTCTTCATGAGTATAGTAACTTTTTCTAGTGCTAAACCGATTCTTATTCCTTCTTGCTACTACCTTCCCTTTTTCATGTGTTTCTTTATGAGGACACTTAGCAGCATAATGACCAAATCTTCCACAATCAAAAAATTTGAAAGGAAGCTTACCTCTGAACCGTCCTATGCCAAGTTGGAGTTTCTTTACAAAATTTACCTCATCTTCTTCTAAGATATACCCTGATCCTTCTGTCTCTTGTACTTCTTTCCCTTTTGTAGAAGCTCTAAAGACGGCTTCTTTGACTTCAGATGGTCCTCCTCTTCTCATTTCACATGCAGTTAGTATGCCATGAAGTTGCACCACAGTAAGATTTTGAAGATCCTACTTTTCTTCAAGAGCAGAAACTTTTGACTCAAATTTTTCCATTAGTGATCTTAAAAATTTCTCAACCAAAGTAGATTTGGTTATTGTTTCTCCTAGATTTCTCATACGATTTACAATATCATCAAGTTGTAAAAAGAAATTGGCAATGCTCTCCTCATTTTGCATTTTTAGATTCTCATATTGAATTCTGAGAGTTTGGAGTTTAGCACTTTTTACCTTTGCATCACCTTCATAACTTAGAATGATTTTGTCCCATATTGCCTTTGTTGTATTCAACTGCATGACTTTGACAAATTCTGATTCAGCTAGACTTCCTAATAGAGCATTGACCGCCTTTGCATTGGTTTCATAATTCTTTCTTTCCGTCGAATCTGTTGGTACTGCAGCTGGATATTGATATCCTCCTTCAACAATTGCCCATACATATGCTCCCAGAGACTGAAGATAGGATCTCATCCTTGTTTTCCAGAAGATTAAATTGTTTCCGTTAAAGAGCGGAGGCCTGATAGATGCTGTTCCATCTTGATTGCTCATCTTGCTTGATCTTCCTTCTAGCGGCTAAGCTTTTTCAGAAGGACCTGCTCTGATACCAATTGATGGAAAAATAATGAGAGGGGGGGTGAATCAGTATTTAGACTTATAATATAAATTCAACTTTTTCTTTGAGCAGATTTCCATACGCGGTTTTTATGAATGGAACTAGCGTATGCACGCGGAAATGCAGAAGGAAACTAGCGTATGCTGATTTAACTTTCCAGATTTAGAGAAAATTCTCAGAAGCAGTCTTATAAACAGATTTATCAGTTATGTATCATATTATGAGCAGTAATCAATAGAATATAGCATCACACACATGAACACAAATATTTAAGGTGGAAACCCAATTCGGGAGAAAACCATCGCTGTTGTCATCTCTGTTTTCAATCTTTATTATATAGAAAACCTTTTACAACATAGTACTGATGCAGAATCATACCAGTACGCAGGCTTCTACCTGCAGAAGGCTGCAAACTTCTCTCATTTTCAGCTACAACTGGAAGGGAGCTCCAACCCCCTGATCTTGTTTACCAGCCTCTCCTGGAAGGGAGCTTCGACCCCCTGAAATCAATCACCATCATCTATTGACAGAAAGCTTCTTCTTTCATACTGAAGGCTTCAACCCCCAGATCTACTGTTGACCACGTTTCATCAATTTTCATACTGGATCCAACAGCTTCAATACAACCCTTCATTTAACATCAACAAACATACTTTGCCCAATACTTCAAACAGAACAGTGAGACCACTGTAACCAAAATATCAGAAATAACCCAGACTTTAGAATAGATATGCAGATACAAACTCAACCCTGAACACTCATGAATTCAAATAACATACACTACTTTTATTCACTGAAGCCGCGTACCTACGCACTTTCCTGCACACCAACCCGCGTATACTTCTATGTATATTATTTTTCAGAAACCCCAACTGCCATACACGCTTTTCATTAAGTGAACCCACATATATACGTGATTTTGCTGAACCAAACTAGCGTATAGATTTGTAAAAAATAAATTTTGTAGAACAGACCAGATCTATAAAAACTTACCCAGATGTCTTCATTTTCTTCAGTAGACTTGCGCCATTCTTCATGATTACGTCAGTAGATCAAACTAGAGATTCATCATCATCAGATCTAGAGATCTTGAACAATCATTATACCCATGGGTGCATCATAGCTTTCAGATCTATCAATTAAGAACAAAGTTCATCCATGCAGATATTCCTTAGAGAGAGATTTATTCATCAAAAACCCTTACACATGCACACCTTGCACTATGATCTTCTTCTCCTTAAATAGATTTAGATTTTACCAATACCATGAGTCAAAACCACACAACTTCCGATGGTATTCTTGGACGGAATCAAATAAACCATACAACGCTCAATACTGTGTGCCAAAACCATGGTAATGCCCCTTGGTATTATAATTTTGGAGCACAAAAGGGCATACGCGACTTGGGACGTACTTATACGCGTGCATACGTGACTTGGCCTTTACAAAAGCGTGTATACATTGTGACATATTATATTTATCATTTCTCCGGCACATACTGGAATCCTTTTTCTCTGTCACATCTGAACTGCACTGTAGATACATCATTCTTACATCTTTAACACATAGGTTGCTATCCAAAGACAACTCATCAAGTCAGTTTCCATCAAGGACAACTTCATCAAGTAGGTTGCCATCAAGGATAACACATTGCATCAATTTGCCATATTGCCAACACATAGAAGAATATAATCCGTTGAAAAGACAACCAAATGAAAAAATACAACAATTTTATTCTAGATTCAATCAAGTTTATTATTCAATGCCAAAAAATATAATACCTCCTCCTGATTCATATCTCGCATTATCCAAAAGCATTTTATCCAAAAATATAATTGCAGCTAAGAGAAAGAAACCCCTCGACGCTTGAAAAGATGCAGAAAATTGCAGTAGATGTAGAGGTTAATCTACTGATTGGAAGGGAAAAGTTGAAAGAAGAAGAAAAGAAGCACAACATTGCAGAGCACCTGACATCTTCAGATGTAAAAGTTGACATTTTGGTAAATAGAATAGAGGAAAAGATACAGAAGATCACCATGAAAGATGATTTTTTTGTTCAATATCACCATGACCCACTTATTGCAAGAAAATAGGATATTTTTGGTCATAAAAACTTCCATGTTAATAAAAAATACCATAGATTAGAAAATGGATTTACAGATCAATTGTAATATTCCTTTTCAGGAAAGTCTGCAATTTCTTCAATGAAGATGCCGTATAAGGAAAAAAATGCAATAAAAACACTGAAAAGGACCTGGATCCTATTTTATATGTTGTATGTAGCTTAAATATAAAATGGCATCAGAAAGAAATCATTCTAGCTCCACTAAAGAGATCTCCCCAGCTCAAATATGCTCAAAAGCACCCCAATCCCACTACTTCATAAAATAGAAATGCCGGAGACTGAAACAACGTTATTTTTATTATGAAAAATAAAAAAAAAGATAATGAAACATAGATCTGGAGCTTTCATTCATCATAGAATCAGAAATGAGAGGTTTGACCTCTTTTACAAGCACATCAGAGCACCCCGGCAAGGGTTTCTGACAAAATAGCAACACAAGATATAGCACTGTAGAAAATAACGCTGTACCTAGCAAATTTGTATTAGAAAATATTAAATTTAATTTGAAATACACAAATAATACAAAAATTTTCCCAAGGCCTCCCTCAATAGACCTCCCGGAGTGAAATAGACACGTCCTCCTCAGAAAAAAGCATAAAACAAGATGGTTTCACCTAGCTGTTGCTGCTACTGTAGAAATGATGCAGTTCCTGAAGGTGAATACACTGTATGTGATGCAGAATAGATAAAATCAAGGAAAATGATGAAAAGTGAGCTCAGGACCTCCTCCTTACATCTCCCAATAAGATAGACCAAAGGTAAGGATGGAATTCCTGCATGAGAATTCTTTGCACTAAACAGTGCTGCAACTCCGGCTAAACAATTGAAGCTTGAAATCAGTCATAAGACCAAAAAAATATGAATGAATGAATCCTTTGATGCTATCTCCTCCTTCTTATCCTTGGTGAGCTTTTCCACCCCGGACCCCACTCATTGGTGATGTGACTTTCTTGATAAGATTCCCCTTTCAAAATTGCACTGCCCTAGTAGCTTTCCCTCCTTTTGTGACAACACTATTGACTTGGTCAGCTGAATCTAGCTCATTGATTTTCCCTCCTTTCACACCAAAGTGGCTTTATTTTTTCCTCCTACTCCAACCACTTTTCACACTGGGATATGTTTTATTGTCTTCCCTACTTCTTATTTAAAAAATGGAGCAGTTATAATATTCCAAGTAGCAGTGGCTAATGGGGAATATTGCAGTCCTCCCCGCTCAAAAGTTGATTGCCCATAAGCAATAGTAAAGAAGGATGCTGCAAGATGTTCTCTCCCTCCCAAGTGGCATCCTCATCTGGTAGATTCCTCCATTGAATCAGATATTCCTTGATGACTCTGTTTCTCAACTGCCTCTCCCTTGTGTCTAAGATTGCTTCTGGCTACAATGGGGGGGGAGATCCATGTTGGCAACCACATTCCTCCCAATGGCCTTCTTTAGGCAAGAGACATGGAAGATATTGTGGATCTTTCTCCCCTTAGGAATCTCCAACTCATATGCTACCTTACTGATACATTTGACCACCCTATATGGTCCATAGAAATGTGGTTTGAGATTCTCAGCTCCCTTCTCCTTGAGTGTGGACTGTTTGTAAGGTTGAAGACGAAGATAGACAATATCTCCCACCTCAAACTGTCTTTCTATCTAACCATAGTCTGCATACATCTTTTTTTGGTTCTGGGCAGTGGAAATGTTGTCTTTGAGTGCCCTGAGTATGTCCTGGTTCTCCTGAATCCATTCATTTTCCCTTGGAGCTTTACTTGCCCCAAACATAACATCAACAAATGAGAGTGCCTCATACCCATATAAGGCTTGGAATGGAGTCATGCAAATAGAAGTATGGTGAGCAGTGTTGTAAAAATACTCTCCCAAGTGGAGCCAACGCAACCAAGCTCTCTGCTACCCTGCCACATAGTTCCTCAAGTAGCCTTCTAGCCACTTTTTCACTATCTTAGTCTGTCCATTGGTTTGGGGATGGTAGCTAGTGCTTGGAGTCAAATCAATCCCCACTAACTGGAAAAGTTCCTGCCAAAAGCCACCCATGAAGTGGCTATCCCGATCACTCACTATGGTCCTTGGGAGACCATGGAGTCTAAATACATCTCTGAAGAAGAGCTCAACTACTTGTGAAGTAGTATAATGTGCAGAAATGGAAAAGAAATGAGATTAATTTTTTAGTCTATCAAAAACAACAAAGATATAGTCCTTACCCTGCACTATCGGTAAGCCAGTGATGAAGTCCATAGAGATACTTTCCCACTTCCCTTGTTCTATTGACAAGTGGTGCATTCTCTGACATGTCGGAGCACATCCTCCTTGAGACCCTTCCATGAGAATATCTCTCTAATAGCCTTGTAGGTCTTTGTGAAACCTTGATGCCCAGCAAGTGGGGAATCATGTGATGCCAATAAGATCTTCTCCTTGAGATTGGAGTTCTTAGCCAAGAAGATCCGGTCCCGGTAATAGATGACCTTATCCATCACCCTAAACCTCTCATCAGATACCACCCCATAAAGTATCCCACATGCAAAGTCATCTTTGGAATACTTAACTAAAAGTTGAGCCTTCCAATCTGTGTCTATGCCCCTCAAAGACAACATTGTGGGCCTCCTGGATAGTGCATCAGCTACTACATTGCTCTTTTCCTTGACATATTCTATGTCAAAATCATAAGCTTAGAGTTTTCTCACCCACTTTTGTTTTCTCTCCTGGAGTTTTATCTGCTCAAGGAAGAATCTAAGACTGTTGTGATCAGTCTTCACCTTGAACTTATTCCCCACCAAGTACTACCGGAATTTGGCTAATGCATGCATGATAGCCAACATTTATTTATCATAGATGGGGTATAACCTCTCATGAGGGAGAAAATTCTTGCTGTCAAAGGCTATAGGATTCCCACCTTGCATCAAGACTGTCCCAATAACTTCACATGATGCATCACATTCTAGCACAAAATATTGAGAAAAGTCAGGCAAAACCAAAACAGGACAAATAATCATTACCTCTTTGAGCTTATCAAAAGACCTATGCGCTGTAGGTGTCCAATGGAAAGCTCCCTTCTTTGTCAAGTCTGTGAGTGGTGCTATTAGTTGTGAAAATCCTTTCACAAACTTCCTGTAATAAGTGCATATGCCCACAAACCCTCTGAGTTCTGTAACATTCCTGGGTTTAGGCCAATCTCTGATAGCCTAGATCTTCTCCTCATGTACCCTCACTACATCCACTCCTATGATGTGCCCCAAATACAACATCTTAGTGAGGCAAAATTCACATTTGGAGAGCTTGGAATATAATTTTTTCTCCTTGAGGATATGTAAAACTGTCTCAATATGCTGCAAGTGCTACTCCCAAGTGCGGCTGTAGATAAGAATATCATCAAAGAAGACCAATAAAAACTTTCTCAAATGACCACAGAAGATGTGGTTCATGCAGGATTGGAAAGTTATTGGAGCATTGGTCAATCCAAAGGGCATTACCAAAAACTCAAAGTGCCCATAGTGACATCTGAATGCTGTCTTGGGGATATCTTCCTCCCTCAGCTTGATTTGATGATACTCTGATCTCAAATCAATCTTGGAGAAGTATTTAGATCCTCTCAACTCATCCATGAGTTCATCGATCCTGGGTATAGGGCACCTATTCTTCATAGTCTTCTTATTCAAGGCCTGATAGTCAATGCACATCCTCAATGTGCCATCTTTCTTATTTACCAAAACCACAAAGGAAGCAAAAGGACTAGTACTAGGCCGGATGTGTCCTAGAGCTAGCAACTCTTGGATAGCTCTCTCAATCTCATCCCTATAAGCCTTGGGGTGCCTATAAGGAGTGGTGATTACTGCTTGGATCCCTTATTCCAACTCAATGGTGTGTTCAAATCCTCGGTCAGGAGGTCTCCTCGGTGGAATATCTCCAAATACTGTAGAATATCGGTCCAAGGGAGATTGAACATTTGGATGCACTGGTGAATCCTTACCCTTCACCTCTAATATATGCATCTTCACTGCCCATTCAACATCCCCTCTACGCAGATCTGCCTCCATCCTGTGTGCTGAACAACTTGAGGGGGGTATGTGTTCATACCCTTGATCTTTTGTTACTAGCCATCCTTCCCTCCTTTCCATTCCATCTCCAAGGTTCTCCAGTTAGTGGTAACTCTCCCAAGAGTGATTAACCACTGGACTCCCAACATGACATTGGTGTCTGGAATATCTACCATAAAGAAGTGGTATGTCAATGTATAGGTCCCCATAGTAATGATTAGTTCCATAACATACTTGGCACATTGCAGGGTCATAACTCCTGGGACCAAAACTGAAAATCCCTCAAACTCCTCCATGTGGATTCCTCTCCTTTGTACCAGTTGTGCATCAATAAAATTATGAGTGGCTCCACTATCTATCAATACAGAAACTCTTTTCCCCATGATATTACCTCTCACCCTCAAGGTTAGATACTTTGGGACTCCTCTTAACGTTGCAATAGCTCCCCCTCTTGGAGAAAATTCTTCCATGGATTGTACAGCGCTGGAAATCTTCTTGGAGAAGGTCTTGACATGATGTGTCCTTCCTGTAACACATTCTCCCTCCAAATCCTGAACATGGATTGTCTCCCTTGGCCTTGAGTGAGTCTCTTGCTGCAAAAAGGTTCTTTCCCTGGGCAAGATGTGTTGTAGATCTCTAGCTTTCTCCACAGCTTCAAGGAGTGTGGTTGGTTTAGTAGATTTGACCAACCCTTGTAATGGTTCAGCCATCCCATTCACAAACATGCATACCTTCCTGCTCATAGTGAGGTTGGATACCATATTTACATCTGTTGATAAGTTTCTAATGGTTTTTAGAACTTTAGTTTGATCACAAACAAGCAAATGCAACAAAATCCATCAATGTATATAATGATTGAATGGTTGCATTGACTGTTTCATTTTACCTAACCAACAATTGAACATATGATTAATAGTAAGTAGTTAGGATTTCAGTTTGATTAAATTCAGTTTTCAGTAGCAATTTTATTTCATTTTTCAGTTTTCAACAAGTGTTGAAATAATTCATTAAGATTTGAAACCGAGGAGAAGGCCCCAAGGTCTTGATGATCTAGTAGTTTGGTTTGAAGGTTGAAGCGGTTCAGTATGTATCAGATTTTATTTTGCAGAAAAGGTTTTGATTTTAGTTCAAGATATCTACAAGTCACATAGACTATATAACAAAAGCATGAGCAGTCTTGGGATTGGCCCAATGGATCAGGCTAATAGTCGACGATGTTCTTAACATCTCACAAGGAGATGCAATTCCCATGTGAAGCCACTGTTAGGGTCCTATAATATTAGGATTCATAATTTTGAATTGAATCTGTAAACCTTGTAGTATTTTACATACCTTTCCTTTCTGCAAAGGTTTTCCCATCTTTGAAAAATTAAAAGAGGGTAGGTCCTGAAATAAAAATCAACAGGACCAAAAGAAAAAGATAAAAAAGGATATAAAATATAAACCCCACAAAAATATATAAAAATAAGATCATGAAAGTGTTGCACATTCAAATGGAACTACTATTAGTTTAATTTATGCAAATAAAATTGTGTTCATCTTGTCCAAAATGACATAATTCATTATAATCATACAGTTTAATCTTGATTATTCATGCTTTAAATTTCATTTTGATAGATAGTGAATAATATCTGGCCAAACCATTTAATCTTGGCAGATCAGTAGTTAGGTAGAGAATAAAATATCCCATCAGTTTAATTTGAGCCTTTGGAAGTTATAAGGTTAGAAGTAGATAATTTTCTTACTAAAAGAAAATAAAGGGTCAACAAGCTCAAATGTGCCTAGTAAAAGAAGTAAACATGTTAGGATAAAAGAAGGATAGGTAGATTACTTTCATGAGCAGTGGAAAGCATCAATTGGTTTGTTTCTTAAATATTTTAATAATTTTCCCTTTCTAAAAATTCCATGAGCCCCTTCCTTCTTCATTTTCCCTCATTCCAACCCATTTTCCTAGCTTAAAACCCCTTTCCCTAGCTAAAAACCCTTTTTTCCATTTTTACTAACTCCCCTTTCCAATAAAAATACCAAGACCCACTTTACCATAGTTTAGAAGTACATGCTAATGTTTAAATATCGACCCACTTTTATTTCACTTAGCTTATCCTCCTAACACATTTCTAATATTTAGTTTAGAAGTACATGCTAACCCTTCTCGCTATCATATTTTATTCCCCACATATATTATACACCCAAACCACATATGTTAAAATCCCAATCAATCATTATATTAACAAATCCTCTGACATATTCCATAAGCCTCATCATATTTGGTTCCCGGACCCACCTTTTAACTCACCACTCCTATCCTCTATCCGATCTCAAATATCCAATCCAATGGCCTACATCGGTTTCACAATCACCGACCATCCGAAGTTTAAAATAACCAGAGGTTATGAAATGGGTGGTTTTACCCATCGCCCTCCAACCATGCAGCACTCCCGCATCTCATCACATCCCACATTCTAAAACCGACATACCACCCTTCCACCATGTGATAAAACCACTAAACCACTTCTACACTATGTGAAAAATCACCCACCCATCTACACAATGCAATGAAGCCCTTCTACCATGCGATAAACCATGCACTGTTTAAATTCCACTCTGCACTCTATTATGAAACCACCTATCAAAATTTTTTGCAAGAAACACCTGACTATTTCATTTAATTTCCTATCTTTGTTTGAATTGAATAAACCAGAAAATCATTGTCAATGCCAAATTAAAGCCAGTTGTTACTCTGACCCATTCAACAAACCTCCCCGTTCAAATATTTTCAAACCTGGGTATTATTGACAAATTATTTTACTTTTGCAGGTTATTATCAGAATAGAAATTCAAACAAACAATTTTGATACTAGTCACAAAACCTATTTGCTCCAGATTCTCGAATTTTAATTCAAAGGCTTCATTCGTCAGAAAATCAGGTGCAACAATACAATAGAGAAAGATCATTGAAATAGATACAATAGTGGTTAAAACAGAGATAAAATACTTACATCAACAACAACGAAGTTATTCAAAGTAACTCTCCAGGAAAACTTTTACATAAAGTTAAACATGTCTTTTAGTAAAATCTACTTTTACAAAAAAAAAAAAAAAATAGAAACATGAGAGAGTGAGTAAGATTTAATGTAAATGGTAAAAAAGAAATAGGTTAAAGAGCAGGTAGACAAAGCAAAGACAGGTGAAAGATTTACTACAGATGAAAGACAGAGGAAGAATAAAGCATGAGAGATAATTCAACATGAGAGAAACAAACATATAACATCAATTAGAAAATCAATGACAACTTTAAGTCAGTTGAAAGGTGTCACTACATTTTAGCATCCAGATATTTTATTCCTAGAATAAATCCTGATTAGTTAAAAGGATATTTTCTATTAGTTTTCGTATAAATACTTCAAAATTCGAAGTATTGAGTGTGTGTGGATTTCTGAACATTTCTATAGTTGTATTGATCTGAAACCTGAGGGTTTATTGTACCATTTTCAAGTTAGCAGACTGGACTGAGTAATAAAGGCACCGCATTACAGGATTCATGTGTTGGGCCACTTCAATGAAGTATCTTTCTATTGTTAAATTCTTATTTTCTAAAGTATTTCACATACTTTCATGTTTTCCGATTTAACTGTTATAATAGGAATATTATTACAGAAAATGTTTAAGTACACTCTGTTCTGAACTGTTATTCATTTTAATGTTTTCTATTGATATCCATATTATGGAATTATTCATTGCTCCTTATTTTCGATTGATCTCTTTCATCTCCCTCATTATCCAGATTAAGGAATCCTTAACTACTCCTTGATCCCAATTGAAGCCACTTCACCATCCAGCCTAAAAGATCTGGATTTACTCAGCTACCTTGCCCTGTGAACACTTCCTTTAGACCTTGATTCAGCCTTGTTTTCTTGACACTTTGACTCTATAACCCAATGGTAAATAGAAAATCATCTATCCATCTAAATCAATAATTCCACAACCAATTCAAATCAAAATCCAATCAATCTTATATAAATAGCCTAAAATCAACTAAAAAAAAAAGTTAAATCATAAAGAGAGAGCCCTCTCTTAGCATTAGAAAGGCTAGATCCTGATCTCAAAAGTAGGTTTGTGGTTACCTCGGTGAGTTATTTCTTTAACCTTGAGAAATTACTGAGTGCTAACACATTCAATCTCTAGCAAGAGGAAATTTTTCTTGGTATCTGAGCTCATGAAAAATCCTAAAATGATATCCATATAATACACTTAGTATTCCTTCACAGGAGATGTATCTTAAGATGTTAAAGGCTACCTCATCCCATGGATAAGGAAAAATTTCTCTCCTAATTCCATTTTGATCTTCCATAGGTCTCTCCTTGGACCTAAAGAAATTATTTTTTGTAGTGGAAATAGTGACTCTGTCTTCCCTATTCCATTTTATGCCTAGGGGTAGTGTTGTTACTCTGCTAATCACTTCAGGACTGATGGTAATGACTAACCCTCTTATTACAGTTGTGGCACTCACATCTGATTGGGAATTCAAAGCCATATACAACTCAAAGGCAACTTCATCACCATATCCATTTAATAATTAAAATAATCCTAACCAGTGATGCCTCCCAAATATGTATCCAATAGGAGGGCACAAATGAATCATTTTGGTGTCTGTAGGTTCTCTCCTGTTGAACCCACCCCCCATATTTTCTTATTGATCTTGACTAGGTGTAGGAAAGATGTTGTTTTTATGGCTTTAGCGTTGAATTCAATGGTAGCATAGGGTCACAAAAAAATTATTATCACTCCAACTCTATATACGGAACCTCTATTTATCTGACCCAGACCCCCCAATTCCACAATTTTATGACTATTGGCTGCAAATTTTTAAGAGAAACTGTGTGAAATTATGAAGGATATGTGAGGTGATGACAACTTACTTCTCCAACTGATGCTCTAAGTGGAAAAATAGGAGTTTCATGAACCAATTGGGTATCTGGTTGCACACATATACCTCCCCTTTCCTTATGTAACACTCCTCAACTCTTCCTGTAGTAGCTACAGACTTCTGTTGGGTGTGGAGCCTGATTATCTTGTTTACTTCGTATCCAAGCATTGGACCCCTGTAACTTAAAAGGGGCGGAAACGCCGCCCGTAATTAATCGCTACCGTGGGGGATCCAGGGGGGGGGGTAGCGCTTTTCGGAGCCCCCCCCTAGCGGGGGGTTTCGAGGGCAGCGCCCTTGAAGCCAAAAACAAATGTAAAATTTCCTTGTAAAAGTATAGTAATTTCTAGTCAATCCGGGCCATTCATAGGCGGATGATATGACGGTAGAAGTTATGTTTAGTTTAGGGTTTTTTGCCCTAGAAGGCAACCCCTTGTATATATGAGGGTATTGTATTGCGGTTGTGTATTATGTGTGTATTCTCAGAGCAAGAAACAGATAGGGAGACTGTGAGAGAGAACAAAGGATATTACAACGGATCTTCTGTAGGTTTTGTCTCTTCAATTTTTGCTGGATAATAGAAAGGAAGGACTGGCTGTTCGGGGTGGACGTAGCCCAAATTGGGTGAACCACGTATATCTGTGTCTCTCTGGTTTTGTGTGTTTTGTGTGCTTGTATTTTTCGCATATTTTATGTGTAGCATTTCTCCATAATACATAATTTTCTAACAACTTCCTATAGCAGCTACAAACTTCCTATAGAAGTTATAAGCCTCTCAGTAGCAATTACAGGACTTCGTGTAGCATTATCCTGTAGAAGTAGAGGGTCGAGGTTCAAATCTACTTGGTGGCTTGCAAGCTTTGTCCTCTCTCAAATCGATTTTGGAATGACCAAATGTGCGAGGGGAAGGGTACTCAAGTACCTTTTATGCTATTTCAAGCTGGCTCGGAGCGCTGTGTTGACCTATCGCTTGCACTAGTTTTCCTCATTTGGACCAATGGTCCCACTCAAAGATATCATTATCTTCTCCCTCGTAATCAACACCCACTTCTGGAGATCATACTTTAACTAATTTCACAACTATACGTTGCATGAGGACTCCACTGTTTAACTGGTCAAGGGTGGCCAAGTTAATTGGCCACCTTCAACTAATTAAAGTTCCCCCTCTTCAACATTCATTCATTTAGTCACTTATGCATAAGGAGAGGGTGAGAGAGTGCCATACCTAAGCCTTACCTCCTTGTCTGGTTGTTGCAGGATGATGCATGCTCGAGATGGAGCTGGAGTGGCATCAATTAAGTTTGTATTGCTGCTTTAGTTTTTGCTTTGTGTCTTCACTCTTTTTGAGGTGCTTATATTGATTTTTTTGCTGTGTGTGCAAGTGCCTTGCTGAGTCTTCAAGTGCATATTTTCTAGTTGAGGATCCTTCTTGGAGTGACATTGTTGCCTTCAACATCATCTCACAAGTCTTCTTGGTCTTCATGAATGATCAAAACCATCTTCATGGCTTTTCTGGTGCTTATACAAGGCTTTCTACAAGAAGTTTCTTCTTCCTGTAGCAACCTCTTAATTTGCCTGTTTTGGACTAAATTTGCATGGGTGATGAGGGAGAGTGTGAGGTGGTCTTAGAGTGATGGTAGTATGATGATAGGATGTTGATAGGAAGTGGTATGGCCTTGGAAAATGGAGTGAAGGAACTTTGTGTTTTTCATTTTTGTTTTTGTTTTTGTTTTACATAGGTGACAAAATGTAGGGTTTGAAGGAAAAATCCTTGTGCTTGAGATGGAGAAGTGATGTGAAGGTGGTAGGAAATTATGGGAAGAATTTCCCCATTTACTTTTTGACACCTCAAGGTCCTTGGTGGCTAATATTTATACTCTATCCACCCTCCTGTAACTCATCGTAACTTCTTGTAGTAGTTACATGACTTCCTATAGCATCACCAAAACTTCCTGTAGCACCTCAGAGAGGGTGAAAATTTTGATTTTGGGCTCAAGGATGGTGTGGATGGATGCAGAGGTGAGTTATGGTGCCATAGAGAGAGTGCATGGGTGGAGGTGTGAAGAGAAATGGAAAAAATCCCTTGCTTTATGACTATGAAATGCCATTATTCATAACCCCTCAAGACAAAAAAAAAAGGGTCAACAGTCATGGTGTCATCCTTGTTCTTTTGTTTTTTTGTTTTTTTTGTTTTTTTTTAAGATGAGTGGGCCACCTTAGAAGAGGTTTTCAAACCACCAGCCTACCTTGGGCACCTCAAAGAGGTTTTCACTCAAGGATATTTTATTTTTCTTTTCTCTCTTTTTTTTTTGCTCCAAGACCGCCTTAGAGAGGTTTTCAATGCTAGAGTTGACCTTGGATGCCTCATGGAGTTTTTCACCCAGGACTTTTTTTTTTAAATTTTTTTTTTTCCATCTAGAAGGTTTATGGACTAGAAGCTATGAGGATCAAAATCACATTTACTTCCCTACTAATTTTGTCGATGGAATTTTTCTTGAACATGGGATTTTTGTAGACCTTTAGCCTATAACCATTGAAAAGCAGAGGAATCCCCTCCTCATCAATGGTTCTGATCCAAAGAACCCCATTTTCATGGAATTTATCTATTAGGTATGGGCCTAGCCATCTTTTCATCACCTTCCCTTTAAATTCATTGAACATGGATTCATACAACAAAGCCCAATATCCTTCCTAGAATACTTTCTCCTTGATGTGCCTATCATGCCAAACCTTCCTCTACAATTGTATGAATTTAGTGTGGAGGAGGGCCTACATTCTGAATTCATCTAAACCATTATGTTGAAACAATATTTTCTTTTGTTCCCTTGTGATATATAAATCCAATTGAGCTTCCATTCTAAGAGTGTTATATTCAATTTCAATATAAAGAAAATATTTCTTCCAATAGACCATATCATATGGAGTAAACCCAGTATTTGTCTTCCAGGTGGTATTATAGGACTAAGTTGCCTCGACTAATATGTCTCCCAAATATTTCTCGCCACTGCTCACTACCTTGGTGAGGATAATTTCCAGTGCTCTATTGGTAACCTCTACTTTCCCATTTACTTGAGGGTGATCGACAGTAGATGTTCTGTTCTTGATGTTATACTTCCTTAGGAAGTTCTCAATGAAGTGTGATGTGAAATGAGCTCCTTTATCAGTGACTAGATCCCTTGGATACCCAAATTTGTAGAAGAATTTTTCTCTTAAGAATTCAACCACCTTTTCTTCTTTTTCTTCCTTGAAAGCCTTTGTCTTAGCCCAAATTTTCAAATAATAAGTGCATACTATGATGCATTTATTTTTCCTGGATGGTGGATAAATTGGCCGAATGAATTCCATGCCCCACTTGTCAAATGGCTCCAAGGCCACCTGAGGTTGTAGAGGAATTTCATCCCTGGGTGTAGGTTTTCCCATCCTCTGACACTGGTCACATTTGCTAGTATACCTTCTAGCATCATAATGGATATTATGCCAATAGTAGCCATCTTTCAAGGATTTTAAAGTTGTCCTATTTGTAAAAAAATGACCCCCGTAGGGTGCTAGAAAATTATATATTACAGAGAAATGGAACACATAAAATATGCAGAAGAAAAAACACAGAAAACATATAAAAAAAGAGAGACACAGATATACATGGTTCACCCAATTTCGGCTACATCCACCCCAAACAACCAGTCCTTCCTATTAGTCCTTCCTATTTTCACTATCTTTAGATGACTATAGGATGTTTATATATTTTTGAAATAATATTCCTTGAATATCTTGAGTTTGAGAAATCTCACTGCCTTCATTATCCTTATAAGAACTATTTTCAATTTTCCTCAGCTGGTCTTCTCAAAGTCACCCTGTTTCTATTAAGAGACTCATTATGGGCTTATGCCTCTCATCTTCATCCTTTTTTCCAGCCTATAACCTCATTAGCCTATTTTCCCCTGCCCATAAACTCCACCTTCCCTCTAGGGTTTCGTATAGCTAATTCATTCCCATGTCATTTTGGGCATAATAACATATAGCAATACTCTGTTTTCACTTGAAAATATCCAAGCCAAATTTCAATAAAAATCAGGTCAAAGGAGCCTCCTTTTAGGTTATTAGGGTTTCACATTGTTTAATGTCGTCCTTGGATGTTTCAGGCACTGCTTTTCCTTTGCTAAAATCTGGCTCAGATTTAATAGAATGTCAAGACATGGTTATTCAAGAAGGACCTAAAAGTTTTCAAAGAGGATTATCTTCTCAGTTCAAAGTCTGCAAATGAGAAAAATGGAAATAGTTTAGCACTTCTGCAGGAGTGTTGAAAGATTTATGAGTAGAAAGTACTGATGAGGTAGACTATCTACTCCTGAATGAAGACAAATTATAGCAAAGGAAAGGGAAACACTTATTCTTGTAGATGATTAGGGTTTTGAACTTGATGGTCCACTTGAGTGCCAAAATAGTGATCACTTGCAGGAAAAGGACATGGGGGAAGCACACAAGGCCAAACATGAAGAAAGTCTATCAGAATAGATTGAAGAAATATGGAAAAAGGTGAGGTGAAATAGATAGAAATGAAAGAACTTGAAAGGGCTATAGATAACTTAGAAGACAACGCTGATGATTGTTGTAAAAATTGCAGACAATTAGGGTTTTGAAGAAAGTGGCGAGAGAAGGTGGAAGTGTTATGTTGAGTTTTATGGTGGAAACTACAGAAGATTTGGGAGATGCTGCTATTTATAAACCCTAAAGTTGTCAAAATGAACTTGTCATGCCTAAATGGGAAAAAGAAAAGTCAACTTCATGACTTTATCAACCTGCACGGCAAAAGTGTAAAAGAATATCAGCGAAAAAGGGAAAAAGAGTTTCAAACATTAGAAAGTAGGTTTTCATAATTGAATCAAATTCCTCTTATCTATAAAAGCCCATGTAACACTTCAAGAGAATCATTGTTGCATTTCAAAATATTAAGGGCACTCAGGAGAGAAGAGTTTGTGAGTTTTCAAGCCGAATTTGGGTAAATTTGCTTGGCGCTACGCGCTTGGCTTGGCGCTGCACGCCTGGGAGTTGGCACTGCGTGATTGGAATTTTTCCCCACACAATTTCTGAAGGCGTTGCATGCCTAGGAGGTGGTGCTACACTCCAGGAGTGGTGATGCGCCCTTGCCCAACAAGACTCTACTGAAAACCCTTGGCACTGCGCGCTTAGCCTGGCATTGCGCCCTCAGCTGCTGGCTCTACGCGCTTGGACATAAAGGGTTTCTAAACCCTCAAACCACTCAAATCACTCCAAATCTCCTTTAAGTCTTTGCCAAAGGTTATCCAAGCACTAATAAGGGTAAGTACCTGACATACACCCATTTTCAAGCTATTTTGATGATTTATTAATCAATGGAATGAAACCCTAATAAAAAACTAAGTTTCAAGCTTGAAATCACTGTCTATATGCTTATTTCATCCCCCTATATAGAGTATTAGTCATAAAAAAGGAAATTATATTGTTTGAGGGTTTCTATTCATCTTGCTTGTCACAATATCCATTCCCTTCATTCTCACTCATTCCATTCATTTTGCAAAACTGCCATTTCATACCCTCCCTTCATCTAATTTCACATTGGCCCTAGGGTTTCCAAAATAGAGTCTACAATGTTTGAGGGTGAAGACAGTGGTATGGAGGCACAAATTCCAAGGATGCATGATCATAAAGGAGGAAAGATAAATAGATTTGAACCCCTCAATAAAAGGGAACTCATGTCATCTACTCTTATTGTTCCTGCTTCAAACATGTAGGCTGCTTTGATTTTTGTGAGAAGGTGCATCAAGTACAAAACCACCCTGAGCTAACAAGACTATTTATCATTAATTTTCATGACAAACAAGTTAATCTTGCCGGGGTCACCTTTGAGATGTCTATAAGTGCCATTGCAGATGCTATAGGAATACCAAGTGTGGGAGAAAAGTGGTTTAAACAAGCTAACCTAGACATGAGTTATTTTGAACCATATCTAAAACCTAGGTATAAAGACCACCACAAGTCCATCTTCCCCTTTTCTCATCTGCTTGATAGATATGCCCCCATGATGATGATAATCATGAATTTCACATGTGAGGGAAGGTTCTCCCGCCTATACTCATACCACATCTGGCTTCTTATGCATTTTACTAGAGTAAGGCTGCTACATATACCATATTATATTTACCGAAACATTGGAAAAATGGTCTATATAGTGCAAAAGAGAGATTATCCTCAGCAAATGCAGAGCCTCTTTCATCAATCACTCATCAATATGGTGGTTATGCACCAACTACAATAGAAAAACATTCCATGGGAGACCTTCATTGCCCATGAGATTTTCACTACTCCACATGGCCATCATCAGTGAGATATCCCTTCCTCATATCATCCTACCATTACTACTTCTCCATCACATCCCACTACTTATGCATCACCATCCACTCACATTCCTTCACCTCATGATGACCCTTCCACATCACCTTTCCACAACCCTTCACCCTCATATCATGATGACACAACATCAAACAGTGATGAGAACATTGAGACAGATGGCACTAAAATGAGTTACATTGAGCCATTTCCTTTGACATATTGGAGGGGTTACAGGCATGTGTTTTCTGCACTTGATATGCAAGGGGCCATGCCTTCTACATCAACAAAACAACTTGATAAGGGTAAGGAAAAGGTTGTAGAGCATGTCATGGTTGAGGAGGAAGACAAGCATGAAACTGAACAATAATTTCAGCTAATTGACCTTGAGGATGATGATGAGGATAGGATTACCAATATGATTCTCAAAAGCAAGGATTCCAAGACTAGTAAGCTCCAAGATAATCTTGGTAGGGCAAAGAATGTGACCAACTATCTTGAGTTAGAAAACCAGCAGTTGGAAACCAAGCAGGGCATCAGTGAGGTCAGAGCAATCAGAGCTTGGAAAGAGGTCAGAAAGTCCAAGGCTATGCTAGATGATACCTTGGGCACTTTTGATGATAGTGAAGATGAGGAAGAACAACTTCCTAGGAAGAGGCCAAGGACAATTGGGTTGAAGAAGGCTTTAACCCGGGAAAGAGAGAAAGAGATAGAATTGGCAGAGTAGCTCACTCCAAGTGAACTGATTGCCATGGAAATCAACTATGATAGAGAATATTGGCTAGAGAGAGCCAATTTTTCGTTCAACTTGAGAAGGAAAAAAGAGACATTGACATGCAGAAGAAGATGACAATACATTATGCCATGAGGAACATAATTTCAAGGGCCAAGATCAAACGAGCCCTTGCAAAGATTCAGGCCTTGACTGAGGCAAAGGAGAAGGAAAAGCTTGATATCCTTGCTGATGTATCCCTCAAAGCCTCCCAACCATGATCAACAAAGCAAAATCTAATTTTGGCACATTTTTTCACAATTTTGATTTTTGACAGTTTGGCTAGTAGAAAAGGGCCAAACGTGCAGTGCCATTGGCGCTGTGCTATTTTTTGGGGCAATAAAATGGGAAAAAATCAGCGTTTTCAGTTTCTCATGACAAGGACATCATGCTCAGAAAATTTCAAATCATTTGGAGCAAACCTAGTCCCTCAAAAGGGCAAAAAACCACCAAAAATACACCATTTTGCCCTCTTTTCAGCGCTGGCGCTGCACCCTTAGAAGTCTTGGGAGAATGGATTTTTGGCAAGAAAAATGGGCACCATTTTGAAAACAGAAAAAAGATATGGAAACTAAACAGGACAAGCTTTATAATGAGCTATCATGGAGCTCAATTGGACACCGGGAAGGCCTCCAAATCTCAGCTGCAAAACATGTGATTTTTCCAGTCTTGGCATTGTGCGTTTGGATTGGCGCTGTACCTTGGAGCTGTGCCCTTTCTAGGAGTTATTGCAGAAGATATTTTGAAGCCTTAAAGTCAAATTTTTTCCTAAATTAGCTCAAATAGTTATGTTAGAAGTTATTTTTTCCATATATGAGTTTAGATATTTTTTCCTTGGGCCTTGCATGGTCTCAAAGGTCAAATGCATTTAATATGTAATTAATGACTTATAAACCCTACTTAGGGTTTAATTCCTCATTTTGCAGTTAAATATTGCATGTAATGCTTTATATTATTGTTGGTAAATCGTTGAGATGAAAATCACATAGACTCTGAGTGATAAAGAGTTTTTGGCTTTGGAGCTTTGTAACTGTCTTGGACTGAATGATAATGGACTTTGTCAAATGGTGATGTTATTCCAATTTAGTTATTTTTTTCCATATTTTTCATCTTTCCCTTATAACAGAGTAGAAAATTTAGATTAAGATATGCTGTTGAGAGGCACCTTAATTCTGTCTACCTTTTGTTGTTTAGATGTTTTCCTCTGCTAGGTCTGATTAAAGAATTCTTAATTTCTCTTTGATTCCACTTAGCTTGTTGTCTTGAAAATGATTTAATGAATCCAAGCCAAAGAAGTTTATGGTATGCCTTGTCCTTTGGTGTAGCTTAAAACATTGTTTTTAAGGCCTTTTCTTTGAAGTTTACTAATTAGGGTTTGGCTGAGGAAGTTTATGGTTTGCCCTGTCCTATGTTCTATCTTGAAAAGTCACTTTGAAGGTATTTTATAGTTTGGTTAAGGAATTTAGGAGTTCCCTGCTCTTTAATCATCACTAATGTGTTATCTTGAATGTTTTCTTTCTCTGAAGGTAAATAACTAGAGAATTTAGGAGTTCCCTGCTCTCTAGGGTTTGCTGGATTGTTGTTTTAAATTTTACTTGGTGAAGCTAGGTCAAAGAAGTTTATGGTGCACCCTGTCCTTTGATTATTTATTAAACATAGTAATCTTAAAAACCCTTCTTATTCTAGTATATATTAAAGGATTCTTAATTTCCCTTTAAACCTACTACACTAAAAAATTTAATGTCCATTTCACTCCCACAAAAGCTATTAAGATCCATTTGGCTTTGTCAACTTGCCCTATGAAGCACCCTTGATTCATTATTATACTTTTCAAGCCTTTCACAGAACCCATAGCCCAATGGTTTGAATTTATCTTACTCTATCTATTCTTCTTGACAAACTACCCAACCAAACAAAACAAAACTAACAAACCCTATCATTTTAACTAGCTTAAAATCAACATCCTAAAACAAACAAGTCATATATTTTATACAAATATAGATAGAGCCCTCTCTGAGTCCAGGAAGGCTAGGTCCTAGGACTCCAAATTTGGTTTGATGTTACCCTTGTCTATTTGGTCTTGCCAATTTGACAAATTATAGGGACCTAACACTTCCTTTATATTATCCAGCAAGATGAAGAGACACAACCTACAAAAGATCTGCTATAATATCCTCTACTCTTTCTAAAAGTCCCCCTTTCTGTTTCTCACTCATAATACACATACCATACATTGCTGTAATACAATACCCTCATACATAATGAGGGGTTTCCTTATAGGGAAAAAAACCCTAAATTAAACATAACTTCTACCATCAGATCATTCACCTAATGAACAACCCAGATTGACTACAAAATTACAATATTTTACAAGGAAATTTTACATTTGTTTTTACAGCTTGACCCCCCTGGCAACTATTAAATTACGGGAGATGTTGCCGCACCATTAAGAATAGGGGTAAAACATGACAATACATCTAAATAAAGAAGATAATCAAGATCCACACCCAACATAGGGCCCATCATGACATGCTAAGAGGATGTCCAAGACTTCCTCCTTCCTGAAACATCTCCTTAGAATATGATTTGGTCTCAGTTTGAAAATATTTCCACCAATACAAGTGAAAGGGACATTTTTTCTCACAATTCTTCTCTTCTCCCTTGATGATAAATTTGGAGGAAATCTCCCAAAAATCATGTAGTTGGCCATGTTAGCAAACTAGGGAGAGAATACTAAGATAGATAATAAGAAATCACATGGAAGCTAGTCATCAATCATCCCTTCCTTATTTGCAGGATGTTAGCACTCTGTAATTTCCTAAGGTTGTGAAAGAAATTCTGGAGGTAACCACATAACCAATTTGGAATATGGGATCTAGCCCTGCCAGCTTTAGAGAGGGATATCTCTGTCAAATTTAGTTTTTATGATTTTTTAAAATTTTAGGCTAGCTGTGAAGTTTAGGGTTTGATTTTTGAATTTTTTTGGTTGGAGCAACATCGGAAAGCCATTGGGAAATGGAGTCAGTTAAAATTTCAGTAGACTAATTATAGCAATGACAAACAAGTTGGTTAGAGCAGGGTAGGAAAAATTATTGGATCTAAAAAGCTTGGTGATATGGTAGAGAAGGAAAGATTAAGAATTCATTAAGCATATAGAAATTAAGAATTATATTGTATTTTAGAATTTCTGGAATCCTGTGTAATATGATCTGACTACATTATCTATCTGACCGTGGAAACGTTCACGCCTTAAGAATTATATTGTTTAACTTTAGTGGAAAACATAAATTTTGTTCAATAAGCCAAAATTGAGTGTATTTAAACAAATTCAGATTCTTATTTTCTTTGAACAATAAAGAACATAAATATATATGGAAAACAGAGCAATTACAAAGTTACAAGTAGAATGAACATCACCAGTTAAGCCTGACACAAGAATCCTATAACACTCTCTGCATTAATGGAAATTGATCACTTTCAGCTCAGAGTACAAATTTAATTCAAAGGTATGCTTTCTTCATATACTTTCCACCCATAATACTTCGAATTTGGAAGTATTTATACAAAACTATGCAAAATATCTTAAGTGAAAATCTCAAGATCTTTTACAAAATATCAAAAACTGTTTACAATAATATAGCAAGATAATAGGAAAACTAAAACTGATGTGTCTGCTAGCTCTAATATTGATGATTTATGGTGGTAAGGAACAAAAATTCGAATTTGATAGAAATTCTAATTTTATGAGGTGGCATCCAAGTCATAACTGTTTATGAGCTTTTTCCTCACGAAATTATGAAAAATAGGGTCCAATGATCCCTTTGAATATATCAATAAAAGATAGCTTTGTAAAAATTGAGAGAGGTTTTTCTAGATGCGTATGTTACAAACAAAAACCTCTTCATTTTTTAAAAATTGATTTCCACCTGTTCAAAAACTAAATTTGAAAACTGTGACTAAAACATGAAATTTCTAGAAAATATGGCTTCCAAGATGCATTCGAATATCCAAAACCATAATAGTTGTTAGAAAACTGAGAGAGTTTTTTCAAAATGGGTCCATTTTAGACAAAAAAATATTTTGGTTTCGAGAAATGCATTCTAATTTGTTTGTAAACCATGCTCGAAATTACTATTTTGTATAGGAAAAAAAATTAGTTCCAACTGACCATTTTCCAACTCGGTGCTCACTTTAATTGCCAACGTTGACTGTTGATTTGGCGAGAGTGGGATGAAACAAATATATGAAGTGGAGGAGGGAGGTGACATGGAGGTAGGGAATGATGTGGAGGCACATGGTTGGTGGAAATAATTGATGTGTGACCGCGAGAGGAAGGCGCTGGAATGGAGTGGTAAGCGGGAGCGGGAAAGCAGATTTCAGAGGGGGGGGGTGAGATTGTAATCAGTGGCTGTAGGGTGGGGTGGGGGCGGGGGCTATGAAGTGATGAGAAGCCACCAAGTAGCTGATTGATTCTGCCTTTTCGGACCCCCTCGACAATTAAACAATGGAGAGGCTTGGGGGGGGGGCGAAGATGATCCTTTATCGTTGATATGGGTGGTTTTGATCATGACTGTTCCTTAACATACATTTTATAATACATAGCGAAAAAATGTCGTGTATAAAACACTTTATTAAAATTTTAACTAATCTTGAAAGGGATGTGATTAATCAATCTAAAAAATATTAATTAATCTATAATGGCGCATTTTGATTTGCAAGCCGATTTTTTTCTTTATTGGAATTAATTTGCAGAATAAAACATTATTTGCAATATCATCATATGAAAATCAACAGACAAACATCAATTGATCCTATGAATCATAGGACCCTAACATAGGCTCCAACGGGGATGGCATCCTCCTTGTGAGGTGTCAAGAACACTGTAGATTAGTAGCCTGATCCCAAGCCTACAACATGCTCTATATTGACACCACTGCAACTGAAAAACAATTGATTATATGTTCTAATCCTCAAACTAAATCAAATAAATTATTTAAATTGAAACATGCACTCTATATTGAAAAATAAAAGCTATGATGCAAACAAAAATTGAAAATAATGCTCAAAACGTAGATATTATTCATCACACCTACTCACTCTAATCTACTGGAATGATTGCAATATCATGTAATAGAAAATTCCCAATGCAACCAGTCAAGAAAATGGATACTTCACTAAATTCTTCACATACTTCTCATGAGAAGGAAAAAAGTATGTTATACTAGTAAACCAAACTGCCACTGAACTTGTTGACCATAATCCACAAACATAGGAACAACCATTTTCCTTGATGACTGCAATAGATTGGTCAGAGGATATTGAAAAACATGGAAAGTTTCATTTTGATGATTTGCAAAAGGACTGTTTTCTAAGGGAAAGGGAGTAATTTTTTCATCAATCTTAGCATCTTCATTTTAATAAACCAATTCATCCAAAATAATAACATCCATAGGTTTTGGGACAACATGTTCTTCTTTAGTAAAATATTCATTATCTGAAACTGGAGGCATATTTCAATTAAGGTAGCCACATCTTGAATAACAAAAAGGTCTACACCCATGGGGTCTTAAACAATATTCTCTTCAAAAATTTCTACATTAAGTTTAAAAGAAAAAAACTTGTTACATATTATTGCTGAAAATAATGGATGGATCATGGCTTCTTGAGCTTCTATGCTAGAAAACTCAGAATTATGATTTTCAAAAAATTTTTCTTGAACTAAAAACTCAAGAGAAGAAGAGAATGCAAGGAAACTAGAATTATCAATTGTATTTCTGAAAAGATGAGAATATTGATGCAAACTGTCATGTGTTAACTTTGTTTATTCATTACAACTGGGCTGCTTGTTCTCTCATTCTTATGAAATGTATAGAAGCTGTGAAATGTTTTGATCAACGGTTGTCATTGATGTCAACCCAAGAAGCATCAGGGGCTAACCCAATATTGCATGGGAATTGTGACCTACCAAGCTACTATATTCTAGGTCAATAATGCTTTTGATGGTTTCTTCTTGTCAAGATGTTTCCATTGATATATGGCACGCCACGTAATTCTTCACGGTTTGAGAGATATTCATGTTCGAAGTTTGTTAGTGGGTTAAAACCCCATGGGGATGTGGCATGGGCCATTGAAAAGTAATAATTAATATTTTTTAACCTTATAAAATCCCTCCCATGTTTACTTGTTGAAGCCCCTCTCAACCTAAGCATTCATATAAATTGTGATCCTCATATCCTCCTTATGCAAGGGATTTTTCCATCTCAAATAAGTCATCGTGGAATTTTAGCTCTAACTTGTTTTTCTACGAAGTTTCAGAAGCTGATTTTTTTATGAGGAAAAGCCGAAATCCTGAGGAGGCTCCTGTAAAAATTTTAGATCAAGGTGCACAATATTTGGAGAGATATGATCTGTGCAAGTTAGTGTTTTTGCAGGCTCCTGAAATTCATCTAAAATACATGACCTTGGAAAAATCATCATAACCCTCTCCATGAGTATCATATTGTAATTTTGTAAAAAGCAGAAGATAGTGCACAAACTGTAATTTTCACTCTATCAATTTTAGAGCTGAATGAAGAAACATTAACACGTGGAATGTCGTACAAGTTCGATCTACTGAAATAGTCCATAATTAGGGCATTGTGAGAGATTGGGCATAACTCTCCCTTGAAGAATCCAAACTGGGTCAGAACTATGGAATTGGAAAGAAGACTCAAAGGACTACTACAGGACTAAAAATCACATATTGGGGATCTGAAATAATAGAGATACACCAGATTCAATATCGAGCTCCTAGAAGGCAAGAAAAAGCTAGATCATGTGTTGTCAAGGGCTGCAAAGGACTAGACTTTCTAGGGCAGCAAATTAAAGCAAGGTGCAACAGAGGGTAGCATGACAAGAGTAGCAACCAAGGTGCAGAACGATAGCAAGAAGTTCATCACATGAATTATTCAAGTGGGCAACACTGCATACAGTCACTGTAAAGGTATCATTGTACTAAGTCATTGTAAATACATTATTGTAAAAATTGTATGAGTGTCTATCTGCCAAGAGTTGAAGAGGCAGTGTCAGGAGGTCTAGGATCATCATTAGGTGGTTGTGTCATAGTTGGGGTTATGGTCTAGTGTGTCTTCTTCTTCTACATCATTCTATATCATTGTAAAGTGGACCATTTTCCCTGGTACGAGAGTACATTCTTATTTTATTCTTCTATAGGGTGGTAGGGTGGTGCTAGGGTGAGTTGTAGCTCATTGGGTGTTGGGGCATCTGTTTAGTTGACTACTGAAGAATCTCAGGCATTGGAGCATCCATCCAGTGGGAGCTGGAGAATAATGCTTTTCTAGATTCTAGGAAGTTGGAGCTTTATTTTCAATTGGAGTTGAATATTAAAGAATTATTAGAAAGGAATTAGGTGGTTTTTGTCTCGGAGTGGGTTTCCACCTTAAAAAATGTGTGCATTTGTGTTCCTTTTGTTTACTGCTATCATTGTACAAACATTGATAATAATTGAAGATTAACTAATGCTCTAATTGAAATGAATATTGATTCACCCCCCCTCTCAGTATTTCCAACAATTGGTATCAGAGCCAAGTTCCCTCAATAGCAGTTTAACAACTGGAAGGAGGTCATGGAGCATACCAAGAATGGTGTACCTCTATTCAATGAAAATAATTATGCACTATGAAAAGGAAGAATGGAGGTCTATCTCTTGGTGCAAGGTTATGAAGTATAAGAAACCACTCAAAATGGATTTACATCAACCGCGAATGAATAAGGTAAGAAGAATTTGGTAAATGATGTAAAAGAAAAGAATATTATTATGAGTGGACTTATTGAATCTACTTATCATAAGGTGTTTGGTTGTAAAACCACCAAAAATGTATGGGACAAGCTTGATAATATATATGCAGGTGACTCAAATTTCAAAGAAGTAAAGCTTAAAATATATAGAACAAAATTTGAGCAACTTAGAATGAAAGAAGATTGCAACATTGCTGCATACTTCCAATACATTGATGAAATAAACAATACTCTAGAAGGATTGGGCGAGCCAGATGACGAGAAGACTATCATACAAAATATTCTTAGAATGTTACCAGGAAGATTCAACCCAAAGGTATCGGTCTTAGAATACAGTGCAAATTTGGACAAACTCAGCAAAGAGGAATTACATGGAGTTCTCATATCATATGAAATGAGACTTGATGAAGAAGAGGGTACTTCGCATCTAGAAAATGCATTCGTTGCATCTAAGAAAACCAATAAGGACAAAAAACCTTCAATTGAAAAGACATGCACCTGCAGTGTGAAGAAAAGGGAGATGATGAGAAGGTCTTTCAGATGAAGAATATGCTTACTTTACGAGAAAAATAAAAATTGGTAAGGGAAAATTCAAAGCTAAACTTCCATTGATATGTTTTTCTGTGGTGAGGTTTGGAATTTCACATCAAAATGTCCAAACATAAGTGATGGCAACTCAAAAGGAAAGAAAGGCTTTTATAAATTCACAAAACAAGGATCCAAAAGGAACTTTTTCTCTAAAGAAGATAGCTCATCATCCGATGAAGACTGTTAGAGTTGGTATCTTCATCCCTCTGTCAGAGATCAAATTTCTCTTGTTGCATTTCATTTTTAGGTGTCTCATTCAAGTTTAGTCAGCTGCATTCCATTAGGAGCATGGATCATCTGACGGATGGGTCTAGTCACTCATATCCCTCATGTCATGTACCTGTTGGTCCGTGTCTATTCATCGAAATCATTTACAGTCATTTACAGTCATGTTTGGTCTCTTGGTCAACAAAGAGTCATTTTAGGGTTTTTAGTCTCATTAGGTCTAGGGTTTCGTTAATTTAGTCTTCAAAATGACTAATAATGTCAGCAGGCACATGAGGGAGGTTTGAAATAAGTTTTCATTGCAAAAATTTCATCGTCATAATGCTTGATAATGATTCTTCTTCAAAACTCTATTTTGAAGAAAAATCGTCAATTTCGTCTTTTGTAATAAATGTAATGTAATTCTAAAAGTTGTTTCAGTTGTGAAGTACTTCAGGCGTAGCCCTGGTCACCTTTGCTAAAATCCCATGCCAACTATCCCTGCAAAGACAGACAAGAGATTCATCATTCAGCTCAAAAATCACAAAGGAAACAAAAACAGAGTTTATTCAAAAAGTGTCAAAATTCAGACTTTAGAAAGTGGGTTTTTTTTAATAAAAAATCAAAGTCTATCATATATAAGATATTTTTGGTGTTTCAAACAATCCATTTGTAAGCAAAGTCATCAAAGAGCCAAGAGAAATTGTGTTAGAGCGAAACAAGTGTTTGGAAGGCCGAAATTGTTGGTGAGTTTACCGTCACGACGCACTGGGCAACCTGCGCGGCGCACACAATGGTCGCGGCGCATAGGACCATTTTTCACTGTGAAAATTAGAACGGTCGCGACGCACACAGAGAGTGTGGCGCACTGGGTTGTGCACACGGCGCATTGGCCAGAAAAACAAAATTTGTTTCCATCTCTCTCAAATTTCAAAACGAAACGGTCTCCTCTGCTCCAAGTAAGTTCAAGTCATCTTGTAATTGCAATAAATCAGTGTTTGGTGTTGTTTGGAAGAGGGAATATGAGAGTTTGAATGTCAAAACTATAAACCATATCCTCATGTTGAAATTTCTCCTTAGGGTTTTTGAATTGGTGTTTTAAAATAGTTTTGTGCCAATACTCCATTTACCCACTTTGTTTATTCCTTCCCTCACTATAATCCTATCATTACAGTTAATCCCCTATTCCCTTATATCCCAAACCACTCATATCATTTCATTCCCATTTCCCTATCCATAAATCATTTCATTTCCCATCATTTTCCCTTTCCCATTTCACTTATAAAAGTTCCCAAACCCCAAGAATCCCAAAAATTCAGTAGCTGTCCCTTGTCCCTAATTTTGTCAAATTTTCAAAAGGAAAATTATCACTTGATTAAAACCCCATAGTCCCCACTGCCCTATATCTCCTACAGTCCCTCCCCTTTGACACACATTTGTCAAACTACAAAAAAACACCAAATTCCCATTTTCCTCTCATATAAGCCAAACATAGACCTTGAAACATCATGGAGACAGACACTGATACATCATATGACAGAGATAATGATTCTACCACTGAGCTACATGCACCTAGAAGGCCTTGTAAAGGTGGCAAACATGTGAGAGAAGAGCCCACCTCATTGACTCAATTGCAGGCTTGCCAACTCGCAATGACATGTTTTCGAGAGTAGTCATGCTATCAGTATTGTGATATGATTGCTAGGATTCATCATCATCAGGAGTTGGCTCATTTGTTTGTATTGCATTTATATGATGGTCAGGTAACTCTTGCTCGTGTAAATTTCACTTTGACACCGGAAACCATCTCTCAAGCAACTAGAATACCGAATGTGGGTGAACAATGGGACAAAATATAGCAGGTAGATAGAGTATATTATGAACCATACATCAGGCCTAGCTATGTGAGGCAGTTCAGCAGAGTATTCCCATTCTGGTTCCTAAAGGAATCCTATGCGCCTCTGATGAAACTCATTATCAGATACTTCAGTTGTGAGGGCCGGTTTTCACGCCTCTATGCCTACCACATCAGGTTATTGATGCATTTCACAAGAGTGAGGATCATGAAAATACCTTATTTCATGTGCCGGAATATCGAGAGGATGACCATGCTTGTGTAGAAGAAAACTCCTGAGCAGCAGTACAACAGTATTTATCACTATGCACTCATCAAGATCGTGGTTGTACATCAGCTTGGATTGCAGGGCATTTCATGGGAGGATTTCATTTCCCGTGATTTCTTCACATCACCTCAGGTTCCTCCGGAGGTTTTTCATGAGCTGGGTGAACCTTCACATCAGCCTGAAGGTCACGAGATAGAGCCTATCAGTGTGCCAGTGTTTGTTACTTATCAGAGAGGCACTAGAGTATTATTTGCAGCAGCCCGACGAGTACTATCTCCACCTGGGGTGGAACGGGTCTCATTTCCGTCATCAACAGCACAGGTACAGGTATAGGACAGATGTAAGAGGCCCATGCAGGATGAGGGCCCTTCAGGAGGCTAGGATACTTATTTCATATTGATTGATGAGGATTTGAGCTCTCCAAGCTCAAAGTTGAGAGAGATAATTCAGGAGCAGAAGGCAGAGATTGACACCTTGACTGTCAAGTTGCAGAGAGCCCAATGGATCATAAAATACCTGGAGCAGCGAAAAAAATAGTTAGAAGATCAGAAAACAATCATGGAATTTCAAAACATCCGTGAGAACTGGCAAGCTTCCCAAAGAAGCCAAACTGAGATGACACCCATTGAGCGTGAGATTGAGGCTGATAGAGAGACTTGGCTTGAGAGGGTCAATATTCATCTTGAGAAGCTATTGGAGAAGGCAAAAAAGGAAAATAACATGCTCAGGCACATTAAGAACCACTATTGGGCACGAAATCACCTTTGCAAAGCGAGGATCAAAATCCTGAAGGCAAGGCTAAAGAGGGTACTAAAACGTCGTAAAAGGCATGATAGACTCCAAATTTTGGCTGAAGCTTCATTGGCCCAGCATAGTGCTTGATGTTGGGCATTCAGCCCAAATTTCAAGAAATTTTGGAAAAAAATTTTCAATTTTGAATTTTTGGGCCTAAACATAGATTTTCCTGCCCGACGCGTAGCGCCACTTGGCGCACGCTTATAATTGGCAGCTCTTCTGGAGGAAAAATTTGGATTTCTGGATTTTTTATCAAAATTTATGCATGCATATGGATTACCTAAGGATTTCATCAAGTTATGGGTTGCCTAAAGGGTCAAAAACACCTCAAAAATGGCCTTTCTGCCACTTTTTGCACACACAGGAAGAAGTGTTGGGAGATTGGATTTTTGGAGGGGAAAATGGAAACCAAATTCAGAAATTCCACTTGGGTTGGAAATTAGATAGGAAGGGCTTTCCAAATAGCTATACTACACTCAATTTTGACTTCGGAAAGGCCCTCAAAATCAGCCTCAAACTTGTGCTACACATAGATATTTTAGGCGCGGCGCATAGGGAAATTTGGCCTATTTTTCACTCAACAGCTCATATTTTCGCCTAGTTTTGGCTAGTTTGACTTTTTCATGTAACTCTTGATGTAATTTCATGACCATGATGTAATTTTGGCACATTTTTACTCATCTTAGTAGATTCATTCACCAAAAAGTGAAATGTAGGTGAATGAAACAATTTCCTATCATATAGAGGCAAGTTGTTTCATTGCCTATTTTCCAGTTCCTAGTTTAGATATGGTTAAAACAGCTCGTAGAATGATGAGCTCAAACCCTAGAGGCATGGGAATGAGTTAGGCTTGTATATATCATGTATTTCTTCAGTCATTTTCAGGGTTGGACACTTGGGATTGCTTGGCACTTCATTGTACATTTCATCTCTGCAATTTTGGCAAAGGAATAGACCAGGGTTTGCAGCACTCTTTGGGATCCATGTGGCTCTGTGTTTTGATGGTGTTTTTATCTATGTGATTGTAAGTTCACTGATATTTATGTGTATCATTTCCCTTCTCCTTTCTTCTTAAATTGAACAAATGAGTGATAAAGGTGGAATTCATTAGATTGCTTTACTCTGCCTTCAGTTTTGTTTACTTTTCCATGTTTTCATCTATTTGAAGAGGATTCTTGAAAAATTCTTGCCCTCTTCAGCTCCTCACCGATCTGAACTATCCATTCATTCAATCCAAAGCATAAAAACAATTTCCTTCCTTGCCCCATTCAGAACTCTGCAAAAAGTAGGCCTCATCCCTGAACCCAAAACTGCATTTTTCTTTGTTTCCAACAAAACCCCCGAAATCAAAATCAAACTCTTTTACTTATATACCTAGCCTAAAATCAACCTTTATTTCAAGTCATCTGAAGCCCCATCGATTATTTTTGCTGAGATTGACTCGGAGAGAGCCCTCTCCTGATCTGGTAGGGCTAGCTACCAAACTGAGCATGGTTTGATGTTACCCTGAACTCTGCCTTCTTTCAGCCTGAGGTAGATTTAGGAAATAACATAGTGGCGACCATACTGGGGATAAAAATGGTTTTCTTGATAGTGTTATTTGTTTTATAAGCTACAGACAGAGCCTGAAGTTATGCTAGGTAGCCTTCGAAACACTCTTACTTTGCATTAGCGAAAGTAGATAAACACTGCTTCAGTCAATCTCCGGTCTAGTTTGTAAACGTGACACTTGACTTGTAAATTGCCCCAATACATAAGATCGTTCTGGAATTTTGGGTGATGATTCTAGAATTTGATAGGATGAACAAGTTGGTTTTGTCCCTTTTATTTTGAAAATAATTCAACACACTGGCTTCCAGAAGACATACTAGAGAAAATCCGGATCTCGATCCACCTCCAGTGTATGAAAATCCCAATCTGATTTCAAGAATTCTTCATCGAGAAAGTCCTGTGATTCCTCTGTTCAAATCTCATTCATGTCCCGCTATTTTTGAATATATTGAAGATCTAGAGTTTGATGAACAATTTGAGTTGTCATTGTTTGAGACTAAGTCTGAAAATGATATTGGTTCTACTGTCATAAATCCAGAGTTTATCAAGTACCTTGAAATTGAACAAGCTAATAGATCCATTGATAGTTATATTTTGAATATTCAAAATTCCATTGTGGAAACAAACATTCCTGAGTTTATAAAGTCTGCATCCGAAACTCTTGGGCCCTCAGCAGTTACTTACGATTCACAAGTTCATACCCAGCCTCCTTTTATTCCTACCATTCCCGTGCAACCATCTATTTCTGATCAACAATCTGCATCCACACCTCATATATCAACTGCTCCGACTCCTCCCATATTTCCAAATCTGATTGTAAATCCACCAAGAGCAATGGCTGCCCGATTTGCACCTCTTGTGTTGCCTCAGAACTTAGATGACATGCCCGTTGATTATCAAAGTAAGATTCCATTGTTTGATGGTACTCCTCAAAGTGTCCCTGCTCAGCAGCATGTGGATAAAATGGCGGATTTCTTTGACCTTCATGAAATTTATGCAGAGAATGTTACCATGAGATTATTTGTGCAAACTTTTGGAGGTTGTTAGAGTCGATCTCTTCATCCCTCCATCAGAGTTTAAAATCTCTTGTTGCATTTCATTTTAGGTGTCTCATTCAGTTCAGTCAGCTGCATTCTATTAGGAGAATGGATCATTTGACGGAAGGGTCTTTTCTCTCATATCCCTCATGTCTTGTACCTGCTGGCCCAGGTCTGTTCATCAAAGTTCATTGAAATCATTTCCAGTCATTGACAGTCAATGTTTGGTCTTTTGGTGGGCAAAGAGTCTTTTTAGGTTTTTCAGTCTCATTAGGTCTAGGGTTTCACAAATTTAGTCTTCCTAATAATTCCAGCAAGCACATGAGGAAGCTTCAAATAAAGTTTCACTGCAAAAATTTCATCATCGCAATAATTGATCATGACTTTTCTTCAAAACTCTGTTTTGAAGAAAAATCGTCAAATTTCATCCTTTGTAATAAATGTAATGTAATTTTCATAGTTTTTAGTTGTCAAGTTCTTTAGGCGCAGCCCTGGTCACCTTTTCCAAGATCTCATGCTAGCTATCCCTGCAAAACATAGACAAGAATTTCATCATCAGTTCAAAAATCAGAGGAAACAAGCAAAACAGAGTTTATATGAAAGTGCCAAAGTCAAACATTAGAAAGTGGGTTTTCTAAATCAAAAATCAAAGTCTAATGGCCATATAAGATATTTGTGGTGTTCAAACAATTCATTTGCACCCAAGAGTTATCAAAGAGCACAGTCAAACTTTGTGGAAGAGTGAAAACAGTGGTTTGAAGCCGAGATTGTGGTGAGTTATCTGTGCGGCATGTTGGGAGAAGGTCATGGTGCACATAGCAGTCGCGGCGCATAGAGCCGCCCATCACCGTGCTATTTTGAACGTGCGCGACACATACACCAGGCGTGGCGCACTGGATTGTGTGCGCGGCGCACTGGATTGTGTGCGCGGCGCACAAGGGCGACACCAAAATTTTTGCCATTGCCTCCAAGAAATTCCAAATCGCTCATTCTAATTTCTCCATGTAAGTTCGACTGATCTTGTATTTGCCATTAAAAAAAGTTTGGTACTGTTTGAAAGTGGATTATAAGAGTTTGAATGCCAAAATTATAAACCCTCTCATTTGGTCTAAAACTGCTCCTTAGGGTTTGAATTTGAGTTTTAAAATTTGATTTTGCTGCGAAGTGCTTCAAAGCCCATTCCCCACCTGTGGTTCCTTTCCCCCTCACTGTCACACTATCATTAATAGTCCCTCCCCTATTCCCTTATATCCCAAGTCATTTCCCATCCATAAAATCATTTCATTTCCCATTATTTTCACTTTCCCATTTCATTTGTATAAAATCCCCAAACCCCAAGTTCCCAAATAGTCAAGTGACTGTTATTACACTTTAAATTCACTTGAAAAAACTCCATCATTCTCACTGCCTTATTTCCCAAAGTCCCTTCCTATTTGACACATTTGGCAATCAAGCAAAAGAGACCAAATTCTCATTTTCATCTCATACAAATCAACATATACTTGGCATAGACCTTGCAACACCATGGAGACAAACACTGATACATCATATGAACAATACAGTGATTCTACCACTGAGATACATGCACCGAGAAGGCCTTGTAAAAGTGGAAAACATGTGAGAGAAGAGCCCACCTCATTGACTTAATTGCAGGCTTGCCCACTTGCCATGGAATGTTTTCGAGAGCAGTCATGCTATTAGTATTGTGAGATGATTTCTCAGATTCAGCATCATCAGGAGTTGGCTCGTTTGTTTGTTTGACATTTGCATGATGGTCAGGTAACTCTTGCTGGTGTAAATTTCACCTTGACACCAAAAACCATTTCTCAAGAAACAGGAATACCGAATGTAGGTGAAGAGTGGAACAAGAGATAGCAGGTGGATAGAGTGCATTATGAACCATACATCAGGCCTAGCTATGTGAGACAACTCAGCAGGGTATTCCCATTTCGGTTTATGAAGGAATCCTATGCACCTTTCATGAGACTCATTATCAGATACTTCAGTTGTGAGGGCCGGTTCTCACGCCTCTATGCATACCACATCAGGTTATTGATGCATTTCACTAGAGTGAGGATGATGAACATACCTTATTTCATGTGCCGGAACATCGAGAGAATGACCACTCTTGTGCAGAAGAAGTCTCCCGAGCAGCAGTACAACAATATTAATCACTATGCACTCATCAAGATCGTTGTTGTACGTCAGCTTGGATTGCAGGGCATCGCATGGGAATATTTCATTTCCCGTGAATTCTTCACAGTTCCTCAGGTTCCTCTGGAGGTTGTCCATGATGGAGGTGAGCCTTCACATCAGCCTGAAGGTCCCGAGACAGAGCCTATCAGTGTGCCAGTGTATGTCACTTATCAGAGAGGCACGAGAGTATTATTTGCAGCAGCTCGACGAGTACTATCTCCACCTGGGGTGGAAGGGGTCTCGTTTCCATCATCAGTAGCATAGGTACAGGTACAGGATAGAGGAAAGAGGCCTATGCTAGATGAGGGCCCTTCAGGAGGCTAGGATACTGATTTCATATTGATTGATGAGGATTTGAGCTCTCTAAGCTCAAAATTGAGAGAGATCATTCAGGAGCAGAACGCTGAGATCGACATATTGACCGACAAGTTACAGAGAGCTCAATGGATCATAAACTATCTGGAGCAGCACAAAAAATAGTTGGAGGATCAGTAGACGATCATGGAGTTGCAAAACATCCGTGAGAATCGGCAGGTTGCCCAAAGAAGCCCAACCGAGATGACACCTGTTGAGCGGGATATTGAGGCTGATAGAGAGACTTGGCTTGAGAGGGTCAGCATTCATCTTGAGAAGTTTTTGGAGAAGGCAAAAAAAGAGAAGAACATGCTCAGACACATGAAGAACCATTATTGGGCGCGACATCATGTTTGCAAAGCGAGGATCAAAATCCTGAAGGCAAGGCTAAGGAGGGCACTAAAGCATCGCAAAAGGCATGATAGGCTCAAAATTTTGGCCGAAGCTTCTTTGTCCCAACATAGTGCTTTATGAGGGACCTTCAGCCCAAATTTCAAGAAATTTGGGAAAATTTTTGTCAATTTTGATTTTTTGGGCCTAAAAATAGATTTTCCTGCCCGACGCGTAGCGCCACTTGGCGTGCGCTTATAATTGGCAGCTCTTCTGGAGGAAAAATTTTCATTTTGGATTTTTCATCAAAATTTATGCATGCCTATGGATTACCTAAGGATTTCATGAAGTTCTGGGTTGCCTAAAGGGTCAAAAACACTCTAAAAATGCCCTTTCTGCCACTTTTGCACACACAGGAAGTAGTGTTGGTATATTAAAGTTTTGGAGGGGAAAATGGAAACCACATCCAGAAATTCCACTTGGGTTGGAAAGTAGACATGTAGGGCTTTCCAAAGAGCTATCCTATGCTCAATTTTGATTTCGGGAAGGGCCACCAAATCAGCTCCAAACTTGTGCTACGCATAGAGATTCCAGGCGCGGCGCATAGAGGAATTTGGCCTATTTTTCACTCAGCAGCTCAAAATTTCGCTTAGTTTTGGCTAGTTTGACTTTTTCATGTAAATCTTGATGTACCTTGGTGTAATTTCATGAACATGATGTAATTTTGGCACATTTTTACTCATTCTAGTAGATTCATTCACCAAAATGTGAAATGTAAGTGAATGGATCAGTTTCCTAGCATATAGAGGCAAGTTGTTTCATTGCCTATTTTCTAGTTCCTAGTTTAGATATGGTTGAAACAGCTCCTAGAATGATAAGATCGACCCCTAGAGGCATGGGAATGGGTTAGGCTTGTCTATATCATGTATTTCTTCAGTCATTTTCAGGGTTGGACACTTGGGATTGCTTGGCACTTCATTGTACATTTCATCTCTGCAATTTTGGCGAAGGAATAGACCAGGGTTTGCAAGACTCTTTGGGATCCCTCAGGGTTCGTGCTTCAGGTGTGTTTCTCTATGTAATTTTAAGTTAACTGATGTTTATGTGTACCATTTTCCTTCTCCTTTGTTCTTAAATTAAACAAATGAGTGTTAAAGGTGGAATTCATTAGCTTGCTTTGCTCTGCCTTCTGTTTTGTTTAATTTTCCATGTTTTCATCTGTTTGAGGAGGAATCTTGAGACCCTCTTTCCCTCTTCAGCTCCTCACTAGTCTGATCCATCCATTTATTCAATCTAAAGCATCAAAACAATTCCTTCCTTGCCCCAATCAGAACTCTGCAAAAACTAGGCCTTATCCCTGCACCCAAAACTGCCTTTCCCTTTGATCCAACAAAAACCCCCAAAAACACAATCAAACTCCTTCACTTATATACTTATCCTAAAATTAGCTTTTATTTCAAGTCATCTCAAGCCCTATTGGTTATTTTTGCTGAGATTGACCCAGAGAGATCCCTCTCCTGTTCTGGTAGGGCTAGCTACTAGACTGAGCGTGGTATGATGTTACCCTGAACTCTGCCTTCCTTCAGCCTGAGGTAGATTTAGGCAATAACATAGTGGCGACCATACTGGGGAACGAAAATGGTTTGCTTGTTGGTGTTATTTGTTTTCTAAGCTACAGACGGAGCCTGAAATTATGCCAGGTAGCCTTCGAAATTCTCTTGCTTAGAATTAGCGAAAGTAGATAAACGCTGCTTCAGTCAATCTCCGGTCTAGCTTGTAAATGTGACACTTGACTGGTAAATTTCCCCAGTACATCAGATCGTTCTGGAATTTTGGGTGATGAGTCTAGAATTTGATAGGCTGAAAAGTTGGTTTTGTCCCTTTGATTTTGAAATTAATTCAACACACTGGCTTCCAGAAGACATACTAGAGAAAATCCGGATCCCGATCCACCTCTAGTGTATGAGAGTCCCAATCTGATTTCAAGAATCCTTCATCGATAAAGTCCCGTGATTCCTCTATTTAAATCCCATTCATGTCCCGCTGTTTTTGAACTCCTTGAAGATCTAGAGTTTGACGAAAAATTTGAGTTGTCATTGTTTGAGACAAAGTCTAAAAGTGCTATTGGTTCTACTGTCATAAATCCCGAGTTTATCAAGTATCTTGAAATTGAACAGGCTAATAGATCCATCGACAGTTACATTTTGCATATTCAAAATTCCATTGTGGCAACAAACATTCCTGAGTTTATAGAGTCTGCATCTGAAACACTTGGGCCATCAGTAGTTACTTCCAATTCACAAGTTCATACCCAACCTCCTTTCATTCCTACCATTCTCGTACAACCTTCTATCCCTGATCAACAATCTGCAGTAGTATTGCCTTCATCCACACCACATACACCTCACACATCTACTACTCCTACTCCACCTGTTTCTACAAGACAAATTATAAATTCACCAAGAGCAATGGCTGCTCGACTCGCACCCCTTGTCTTGTGTCAAAAATTGGATGCCATGCCCGCTGATTATCAAAGTAAGATCCCATTGTTTGATGGCACTCCTCAAAGTGTCACTGCTTTGCAGCATATTGATAGAATGGCAGAATTATTCGATCTTCATTTAATTGATGAAGAAAATGTGACCATGAGATTGTTTGTGCAAAATTTTGGAGGTGAAGTAAGAAAATGGTTCATAGCTTTGCAGCCTAGAAGTATTGCTACATTGGCCGAGCTTTAGAGACAATTTTTAGATCGGTGGGAAGTAAAGAAAGATCCTCTTCAGATCACTTCTGAATATACCAAGATCAAGCACAATGTAGGTGAGTCGGTCCAAGACTATTGTATCAGATTCAATGCGGTTTATAATGCAATTCCCGATGATTTAAGGCCATCTAGGAAGTCAACTTTGCTTAAGTTTTCGGATGGTTTTGATCCAGACATGGCCTATCAATTTATAGAAAGAGATCTGGCCACTTTGGAGGAGATATAGAAAATTGCAGTAAGTGTTGAAGCTAATTTGAATGACAAGAGAGCTAGATTGAGAGCAGAAAAGAAAGTCGCAATAAAGGAAGAAGCTTCTACTTCAGATTAGGTACTTCGCAAGGTGAAAAAGATGATTGAGAGACTAACACTTGATAAGCCTAAACCGTAGATCATAAATCCTAATTTTCATGGCCAGCAGCAGCCACAATTCAGGATTAAACAATGAGAGTAGAGAGCACAAGAACCACCAGCACAACAGCAGGTAAAAACTCCTTTACAGCAGAATTTTGTTGGTCCAGAATCAGATGATGATGAAAATGTAATCGGAGAATAAAATCACTTCTTTACACCTGATGATATGCCAAAATTTATCACTAAGGATGACGAGTATGCAAAAAATTCAGCTCAACAAAATGATGAGGATTTTATCTTGGCAAATGATGTAGCTCTTGAAGAAGAGTCGGATGAGTATCAGCGAGGTTATATGAATGCTTTGTCTTCCCAGCAGTGAAAGTATTCACTTAGAAATAGAAATGTGCCTATCAAACCAATCCAAAAGAGAAAGGAAGTTTCAACACCAAATAATGATGTACCCATTGCACAGAAGAAGGGAAAATATGTAGTTGATCCTACTACTAGCAAGTCTCCATCAGCAAATGAAAGACCTAATCAACCAATTGTATCGAGGGAGAAAGCTGAAAATAAGGATGCTCCAGCCAAAGAGATAGAAAAAACTTCATTCTTTAACTTAGAGAGTGAGATTGCTAAGTTAAAAGTTTCCATTCCTTTGACTGAGTTGATGAGAAATAGTAGCTACAAGGGTCAAGTATCTAAAATTTTGAATTTCGATCAAATCTCTGATATGGTGAATGTGGAAGATGATCAACCTGAGTTGATCTTTGGACCAGCATTGGATGGCGAGTCTCTCGATAGTGATGTGCCTCCTTTTTATATCAGCCTTAGATTGCATGATTTTGTGTTGCATAATGCCATGTTTGATTCTGGAGCTTCCCATAATCTCATGCCGAGGGAAATCATGGAGAAATTGGGATTGGACATCACAAGGAAATATCATGATGTTTATTCTTTTGATTCTAGCAGAGTAAGATGCATTGGGCTCATCAAATATTTGGTAGTTAGTTTAGATCAAATTCCGACTAAGAATGTTTTGATGGATGTGGTTGTGGCTGATATTCCTCCTAGATTTGGCATGCTTCTTTCCAGATCTTGGGGAGCGAAGTTGAAGGGAAAATTACAACTTGATTTATCCTATGCTACCATTCCTGTGTTTGTTCAGATGAGAAGATTATATCGGGAGCAAAAAATGAAGTGTATGATCACCAGCAAGGAGAAACCGGTAAATCATCCGATTAATTATGTACATACAGATTTAGAGTCTTTTGTTTTGTATTCAGATAGTTTCAATGATGTAGATAGTCAGTTAGTTGAAGCAGAGGACATTCTAGAGATCACAGAAAATTTTCGAGAAGTTTTGATGAAAGAAAGTCAAGAACTTGAGACTTTTGCTGAGCAATAAACGTTCCAACAGTAGCAGAAAGTTAATGGACAGCAAGCAGAAATAACAGAGCAAACACAATTTCAGCACTTGGAAGAAGATGAAGATGGTTTATGGACTATGGATTTCAATGGTGCAGTTGGAAGTGATGGTGCTGGAATTGGTATTTGGGTACGCAGTCCTTTTTTCGCCCCAAACAAGGTACCGAGTAATGTAAGGGTTTTCTCTTATAAATTAGCTTTTGATTGTTCGAATAATGAGGCAGAATACGAAGCCTTGATTACTGGTCTGAAAATACTTAGAAAATTGAATGCTAAGAGGATTGCAGTATATGGTGACTCTGAGTTGGTAATTAAGCAAGTGAAGGGTGAATTTCAAGCTAAGCATCCTCGAATGCGAGCTTATCGAAATGAAGTTCTTGATATCTTGAAATTGTTTTCAGACTATACTTTGACGTGTATCCCTCGTATTTAGAATGGTATTGCAGATGCGCTTGCAAAGGAAGCAAGTAATTTCAAGATTCTGATGAAATCAAGTAAAAATTTTGAAATTCACGTGAAACATCGTCCAACTGTCCCGGACAATCAAAGGTATTGGCAAGTATTCCAAGATGATGATGAGATTGATGAATTTCTCCAAAACGAAGGCAAATTCAAAGAGACTTCAATTGACATGGAGCACGATGATGGTGAGGCTGATGTGCAAATCAATCAGATGGAAATGTTGCAGCTAAAATATAATGTCATTCCTAAAGGTTTGATACCTTTAGAAGAGCTTTCTGATCAAGATGACGTAGCTAGAAAACCAACCTTGCGGCCAACCGATAAGACGTGAACATTGGATCCGCTGAGAATCCAAAGATGGTGAAATTGTCCAAAGCATTGCCATCGGAGGTAAAAGAAAAATATGTTAGTTTATTGTCTTCTTTTGCTGATGTTTTTTCTTGGGAATATTCAGATTTGAAGATTCTAATTGGGAATATTACATCTTTTGCTGATGTTTTTTCTTGGGAATATTCAGATTTGAAGACGATACAAATATAATTTAGCACACCATTCCTATCAAGCCAAATCAAAATCCCTTCAGGCAGAAATTGAGAAGGATAAATCCGAAGTTGCTGCCCTCAATTGAGAAGGAGGTGAATCGATTATACAAGGCTAGTATCATTGTTCCTATAAGATTTTCAGATTGGATTTCCAATTTGGTGCCCGTACGCAAGAAAACAGGTGAGATTCGTTTGTGCATTGATTTTAGGAATCTGAACAAGGTTTCTTTGAAATACAATTATCCATTTCCCAAAATGGATCGCATACTTCAGCGAGTAGTTGGAGCGTCTCGCATGTCACTACTCGATGGTTATTCCGGGTATAACCAAATTCTGGTCCATGAGGATGATAGAGACAAAACAACGTTCACCACTCTGTGGGGAACTTTCCATTATGCTAAAATTTATTTCGGTTTGAAGAATGCTGGTGTGACATTTCAGCACGCAATGGATATGGCATTTGCAAATGAGAAAGATGTTTTCCTAGTTGTGTATCTTGATGATTTGACAGTTTTTTCCAATTCTGATGAAGAGCACCTTTACCATTTGAAGATAGTTTTTCAGCAATGTAGAAAGTACGGTGTGTCACTCAATCCGAAAAAGAGTTTTTTTGCCATGGATGAGGGCAAAATTCTTGGTCATATTATCTCAAAAGATGGCATTCGTATTGACCCAGCTTGAGTAGAAGCTATTCAGCAAATTGATCTTCCCCGGAATAAGAAGGAGATTCAATCTTTTAATTTTAAGATGAATTTTTTACGCCGCTTTGTGCCTAATCTTGCTGAACAGATAAGAGAGATTACAAACATGCTTAATAAGGATAGCGCAGTGAAGTGGACTGAGGAGGCGGTAAAGTCTTTCAATTTAGTGAAGTTGGTTCTTTCTTCAGCTCCTGTTTTGATAAGCCTGGATTATACTCAAGATTTTATTTTGTTTTCATTTGCCTCAGAGCATACTATGGAAGCAATATTAATGCAGAAAAGAGATGGGCATGAAAAACCAATTTATTTTTTCAGCCGTACCATAAGAGATGCAGCCTTGAAATATAACATAATTGAAAAGCAATCTCTTGCTCTTGTGAAGGTGTTGAAATATTTTCGAGTATATATTCTGCATTCTCATATTATTGCTTATGTTCCTAACGCTGCTGTTAAGGATGTTTTAGTGCAAAAAGATCCAGAAGGGAGACGGGGCAGATGGATTGCAGCCTTGTTGGAGTATGATGTGGAGATAAAGCCCACAAAAATTATCAAAGGACAAGGGCTAGCAAAGCTAATGGCAGAATCAAATTTACATGCCTTGGACATCAATCTCATTGCTGCTATGTCCGAGGAGAATGAGGAAAGTTCATCAGTTCAGGTATCAGAAATATTTGTGCTTTCTCCTTGGTATTCAGAGATTGTATATGTGCTTCAAAATTTGTCACCACCGCTCGGCATGGCTAGAAACAAAAGTAGAACTCTGAAATTGAAGGCTGCTAAGTTTTGTGTTCTGAATAATTCACTCTATTGGAAAGATCCCGGTGGTGTTTTGCTGAACTTTTTGGTCGAAGAAGAAGCAAAGTAGGTTATGGAGGATTTTCATAAGGGAGATTGCGGGGGTCACATTTTTTGGAAAGAAACGGCCATCAAGATTTTGAGAGTGGGATATTATTGGTCGAAATTTTTTGCTGATGTGTATAAGACTGTTAAAAGCTGTCATGAATGTCAAATTTTTGAAGGGAGGCAGAAATTGCAGCCTTTGCCGCTTAAGCCCATTGAGGTAAGTGCTCCTTTTCAGCAGTGGGGTTTGGATTTCATTGGTGAGATCCATCCTGCTTCTTCAGCTCAGCATAGGTGGATCCTCACTGTGACAGATTATTTCACGAAATGGATAGAAGCAATTCCCACCAGGCAAGCTACGGATTCGGTAATAATTTCTTTCCTTGAGAATAACATTTTGTCTCGTTTCGGTTGCCCGAATAAGTTAATCACTGATAATGCAGCAACTTTCAAATCAAAAAGGATGATTGAGTTTTTTGACAAGTATCATATCATTTTGGGACACTCAATCGCTTATCATCCGCAAGGCAATGGATTGGCGGAGTCTTCCAATAAATCTTTGGTTAACATCATTAAAAAGTTGCTAGAAATAAACAAGAAAAGTTGGCATAAGAATTTAGTCAATGCACTTTGGGCAGATCGAGTGAGTTAGAAGAAATCCATTGGTATGTCCCATTTTGAGTTAGTTTATGGAGTTGATACAGTGTTTCCTACCTCTCTCGCAGTTCCAGTGATCAAACTTCTACAAGAAGCTGGCAGTGAAGATGATCATATGCAAAGAAGAATAAATCAAATGATACATTTGCAGCAGACGAGAGAAGAAGTTTTCCAAAACACATTCAAGCTGCAGGAGAGAATTAAGAAAATCTATGACAGAAAATAAAAGGCGGACAAATTTCAATTGGAAGAAGTGGTGCTGAAATGGGATGCAAGAAACGAGGAAAAGGGTAATCATGGTAAGTTCGAAAATCTCTGGAAAGGACCCTTTAAAATTGTTGCATATTGGGGTCAGAATGCTTTTCTTCTGAAGGAGATGAACGGGGAAGATTGTCCAGGAGGGCCGGTCAATGGTCGGCTGCTCAAGTGGTATCATTTCTGAGATGTTTTCTGTTGTTTACATTGTCACTGTACATACCATTTATTTCAGTTTCATTGCAAGTGTGCGTTGTGATCTTTTCTTCAGTTTGGGGCCCAAAGTGAAGGCTATAATTCTAAAGATTGATTTCAGCTTTGGTTTGAGTTTGTCGAGTCACATTTTTCAGTCATTTCAGTTTCAAAATTGAGTCAGTTTGAGTCAAATTTTCAGTCAATAAATGAGTCAAGAGTCTTGTGTTTATTTTTCGAGGTTATGGAATCCATAGCCCAATGGACGAATGCACTGCCTACTCTCCCAGAAATCTGTAGTTCTTGGCACCTCCAAGGAGCTACCATCTCCATTGGAGCCAATGTTAGAGTCGGTCTCTTTATCCCTCCGTCAGAGATCAAAATCTCTTATTGCATTTCATTTTAGGTGTCTCATTCAGTTCAGTCAGCTCCATTCTATTAGGAGCATGGATCATCTGACAGAAGGGTATTTTCTCTCATATCCCTCATGTCTTGTACGTGCTGGCCCAGGTCTGTTCATCAAAGTTCATCGAAATCATTTCCAGTCATTGACAGTCAATGTTTGGTCTTTTGGTGGGCAAAGAGTCTTTTTAGGGTTTCCAGTCTCATTAGTTCTAGGGTTTCACAAATTTAGTCTTCAGAATGTTTAATAATGCCAGTAGGCACATGAGGAAGCTTCAAATAAATTTTCACTGCAAAAATTTCATCATCGCAATACTTGATCATGACTTTTCTTCAAAACTCTGTTTTGAAGAAAAATCGTCAAATTTCATCCTTTGTAATAAATGTAATGTAATTTTTATAGTTTTTAGTTGTCAAGTTCTTCAGGCGTAGCCCTGGTCGCCTTTGCCAAGATCTCATGCCAGCTATCCCTGCAAAACATAGACAAGAATTTCATCATCAGTTCAAAATCAGAGGAAACAAGAAAAACAAAGTTTATATGAAAGTGCCAAAGTCAAACATTAGAAAGTGGGTTTTCTAAATCAAAAATCAAAGTCTAATGGCCATATAAGATATTTGTGGTGTTCAAACAATTCATTTGCATGCAAGAGTTATCAAAGAGTAGAGTCAAACTTTGTGGAAGAGTGAAAACAGTGGTTTGAAGCCAAGACTGTGGTGAGTTATCTGCGCGATGTGTTGGGAGAAGGTCGCGGCGCATAGAGCCGCCCATCACCGTGCTATTTTGAACATGCGTGACGCATACACCAGGCACGATGCACTGGGTTGTGCGCGCAGCGGACAGGGCCGACACCAAAATTTTTGACATTTCCTCCAAGAAATTCCAAATCGCTCGGTCTAATTTCTCCATGTATGTTCGAATGATCTTGTATTTTCCATTAAACAGAGTTTGGTATTGTTTGAAAGTGGATTATAAGAGTTTGAATGCCAAAATTATTAACCCTCTCATTTGGTCTAAAACTGCTCCTTAGGATTTGAATTTGAGTTTTAAAATTTGATTTTGCTGCCAAGTGCTTCAAAGCCCATTCCCCACCTGTGGTTCCTTTCCCCCTCACTATCACACTATCATTAATAGTCCCTCCCCTATTCCCTTATATCCCAAGTCATTTCCCATCCATAAAATCATTTCATTTCCCATTATTTTCACTTTCCCATTTCATTTATATAAAATCCCCAAACCCCAAGTTCCCAAACAGTCAAGTGACTGTTATTACACTTTAAATTCAATTGAAAAAACTCCATCATTCTCACTGCCTTATTTCCCACAGTCCCTTCCTATTTGACACATTTTCAAATCAAGAAAAAGACACCAAATTCTCATTTGCATCTCATACAATTCAACATATACTTGGCATAGACCTTGCAACACCATGGAGACAGACACTGATACATCATATGAACAAGACAGTGATTCTACCACTGAGCTACATGCACCGAGAAGGCCTCGTAAAGGTGGCAAACATGTGAGAGAAGAGCCCACCTCATTGACTCAATTGCAGGCTTGGCCACTTGCCATGGCATGTTTTCAAGAGCAGTCATGCTATCAGTATTGTGAGATGATTGCTTAGATTCAACATCATCAGGAGTTGCCTCGTTTGTTTGTTTTACATTTTCATGATGGTCAGGTAACTCTTGCTGGTGTAAATTTCACCTTGACACCGGAAGCCATTTCTCAAGCAACAGGAATACTGAATGTAGGTGAAGAGTGGAACAAGAGATAACAGGTGGACAGAGTGCATTATGAACCGTACATCAGGCCTAGCTATGTGAGACAGCTTAGCAGGGTATTCCCATTCTGGTTTCTGAAGGAATCCTATGCGCCTTTGATGAGACTCATTATCAGATAATTTAGTTGTGAGGGCCAGTTCTCACGCCTCTATGCATACCACATCACGTTATTGATGCATTTCACTAGAGAGAGGATGATGAACATACCTTATTTCATGTGTCGGAACATCGAGAGAATGACCACTCTTGTGCAGAAGAAGACTCCCGAGCAGCAGTACAACAATATTTATCACTATGCACTCATCAAGTTCGTTGTTGTACATCAGCTTGGATTGCAGGGCATCGCATGGGAAGATTTCATTTCCCGTGACTTCTTCACAGTTCCTCAAGTTCCTCCGGAGGTTTTACATATTGCAGGTGAGCCTTCACTTCAGCCTGAAGGTCCCGAGACAAAGCCTATTAGTGTGCCAGTGTATGTCACTTATCAGAGAGGCATGAGAGTATTATTTGCAGTAGCCCGACGAGTACTATCTCCACCCGGGGTGGAAGGGGTCTCATTGCCATCATCAGCAGCATAGGTATAGGTATAGGATAGAGGAAAGAGGCCTATTCTAGATGAGGGCCCTTCAGGAGGCCAGGATACTGATTTCATATTGATTGATGAGGATTTGAGCTCTCCAAGCTCAAAATTGAGAGAGATCCTTCAGGAGCAGAAGGCTGAGATCGACACATTAACCGACAAGTTTCAGAGAGCTCAATGGATCATAAAATATCTAGAGCAGTGCAACAAACAGTTGGAGGATCAGTAGACGATCATGGAGTTGAAAAACATCCGTGAGAATCGGCAGGCTGCCCGAAGAAGCCCAACCAAGATGACACCTATTGAGCGGGAGATTGAGGCTGATAGAGAGAATTGGCTTGAGATGGTCAAAATTCATCTTGAGAAGCTGTTGGAGAAGGAAAAAAAGGAGAATAACTTGCTCAGACACATGAAGAACCATTATTGGGTGCGACATCATGTTTGCAAAGCGAGGATCAAAATCCTGAAGGCAAGGCTAAGGAGGGCACTAAAGCGTCACAAAAGGCATGATAGGCTCCAAATTTTTGCCGAAGCTTCTTTGGTCCAGCATAGTGCTTGATGAGGGACCTTCAGCCCAAATTTCAAGAAATTTGGGAAAATTTTTGTCAATTTTGAATTTTTGGGCCTAAAAACAGATTTTCCTGCCCGACGCGTAGTGCCACTTGGCGCACGCTTATAATTGGTAGCTCTTTTGGAGGAAAAATTTGCATTTTTGGATTTTCATTAGAATTTGTGCATGCCTATGGATTAAATAAGAATTTCATCCAGTTCTAGGTTGCCTAAAGGGTCAAAAACACTCTAAAAATGCCCTTTCTACCACTTTTGCACACACAGGAAGCAGTGTTGGGAGATTGAACTTTTGGAATGTCAAATGGAAACCAAATCCAGAAATTCCACTTGGGTTGGAAAGTAGACATGTAGGGATTTCCAACAAGATATCCTGTGCTCAATTTTGACTTGGGGAAGGGCCTAAAAATCAGCTCCAAACTTGTGCTACAGATAGATATTCTAGGCGCGACGCATAGAGGAATTTGGCCTATTTTTCACTCAGCAGCTCAAAATTTCGCCTAGTTTTGGCCAGTTTGACTTTTTCATGTAACTCTTGATGTACCTTGGTGTAATTTCATGACCATGATTTAATTTTGGCACATTTTTACTCATTCTAGTAGATTCATTCACCAAAAGGTGAAATGTAAGTGAATGGATCAGTTTCCTAGCATATAGAGGCAAGTTGTTTCATTGCCTATTTTCTAGTTCCTAGTTTAGATATCGTTGAAACAGCTCCTAGAATGATGAGATCGACCCCTAGAGGAATGGGAATGGGTTAGGCTTGTCTATATCATGTAGTTCTTCAGTCATTTTCAGGGTTGGACACTTGGGATTGCTTGGCACTTCATTGTACATTTCATCTCTGCAATTTTGGCGAAGGAATAGACCAGGGTTTGCAGAACTCTTTGGGATCCTTGTGGCTCTGTGTTTTGATGGTGTGTTTCTCTATGTAATTTTAAGTTAACTGATGTTTATGTGTACCATTTTCCTTCTCTTTTCTTATTAAATTAAACAAATGAGTGTTAAAGGTGGAATTCATTAGCTTACTTTGCTCTGCCTTCAATTTTGTTTAATTTTCCATGTTTTCATCTGTTTGAGGAGGACTCTTGAGACCCTCTTGCCCTCTTCAGCTCCTCACCAGTCTGATCCATCCATTCATTCAATCTAAATCATCAAAACAATTTTTTTCCTTGCCCCAATCAGAACTTTGCAAAAACTAGGCCTTATCCCCGCACCCAAAACTGCCTTTCCCTTTGATCCAACAAAAACCCCCAAAAACACAATAAAACTCCTTCACTTATATACCTATCCTAAAATTAGCTTTTATTTCAAGTCATATCAAGCCCTATTGATTATTTTTGCTAAGATTGACCCGGAGAGAGCCCTCTCCTGTTCTGGTAGGGCTAGCTACCAGACTGAGCGTGGTTTGATGTTACCCTGAACTCTGCCTTCCTTCAGCCTGAGGTAGATTTAGGAAATAACATAGGTGAAGTGAGAAAATGTTTCAGAGCTTTGCAGCCTAGAAGTATTTCTACGTTGGCTGAGCTTCAGAGACAATTTTTGGATTGGTGGGAAGTAAAGAAAGATCCTCTTCAGATCACTTCTGAATATACCAAGATCAAGCGCAACATTGGTGAGTCTGTCCAATATTATTGTATTAGATTTAATGTGGTTTACAATGCAATTCCTGATGATTTAAGGCCATCTAGGAGGTCAGCTTTGCTTAAATTTCCGGATGGTTTTGATCTAGAAATGGCCTATCAATTACGACAAAGAGATCCAACCACTTTGGAGGATATGTAGAAAATTGCAGTGAGTGTTGAAGCTAATTTGAATGACAAGAGAGCTAGATTGAGAGCTGAAAAGAAAGTCACAATAAAGGAAGAGGCTTCTACTTTAGATCAAGTACTTCGCAAGGTGGAAAAGATGATTGAAATATTAACACTTGATAAGCCTGAACCGCAGATCAGAAATCCTAACTTCCGGGGCCAGCAGCAACCACAATTTAGGATCAAACAATGAGAGCAGTGAGCACAAAAACCGCCAGTACAACAACAGGTAAATACACCTTTACAACAGAATTTTGTTGGTCTGGAATCAAATGATGAATATAATGTAATAGGGGAAGAGAATCACTTCTTTACACCTGATGATTTGCCAAATTTTATCACTGAGGATGAGGAGTATGCAGAAAACTCAGCTGAACAAAAAGACAAGGATTTTATTTTGGCAAATGAGACAGCTCTTGAAGAAGAGTCGGATGAATATCAGAGAGGTTAGATGAATGCTTTGTCTGCCCATCAGCATCAATATTCACTTAGAAACATAGATGTGCCTATCAATCCAATCCAAAAGAGAAAGGAAGTTTCAACACCAAAGAATGATTCACCTATTGCACAAAAGAAGGGAAAAGAGATAGCTGATACTACTACTAGAAAATCCCCATCAGCAAATGAAAGATCTAATCAACCAATCGCATCAAGGGAGAAAGCGGAAAAGAAGGATGTTCCAGTCAAAGAGGTAGAAAAAACTTCAGTTTTTAACTTAGAGAGTGAAAATGCTAAGTTAAAAGTTTCCATTCCTTTGACTGAATTAATGAAGAATCGCAGTTATAAGGGTCAGGTGTCTAAAATTCTAAATTTCAATTCAATGTCTGATATGGTGAATGTGGAAGATGATAAACCTGAGTTGATATTTGGACCAACATTGGATGGTGAGTCTTCCGATAGTGATGTGCCTCCTTTTTATATCAGCCTTAGATTGCATGATTTTGTGTTACATAATGCCATGTTTGATTCCGGAGCATCTCATAATCTCATGCCAAGAGCAATCATGGAGAAATTGGGATTGGACATCACTAGGAAGTATGATGATCTTTATTCTTTCGATTATAGCAGAGTAAGATTCATTGGGCTTATCAAAGATTTGGTGGTTAGTTTAGATCATATTTCAACTAAGAATGTTTTGATGGATGTGGTTGTGGTGGATATTCCTCCTAGATTTGGCATGCTTCTTTCCAGATCCTGGGGAGCGAAATTGAAGGGAAAATTGCAGCTTGATTTCTCCTATGCTACCATTCCTGTGTTTGGTTAGATGAGAAGATTGTATCGGGAACAAAATATGAAGTATATGATCACCAGTAAGGAGAAACTGGTGAATCATCCTATTAATTATGTACATATAGATTTAGAGTCATTTGTTTTGTATTGAGATAGTTTCAATGATGTAAATAGTCAGTTAGTTGAAGCAAAGGACATTCCGGAAATCACCGAAAATTTTAGAGAAGTTTTGAAGAAAGAGAGACAAGAACTTGAAAGTTCCGATGAGCAATCAACCTTCCGACAACAGCAAAAATTTGATGGACAACAAGCAAAAATAACAGAGAAAACATAATTTTAGCACTTGGAAGAAGATGAAGATGGTTTGTGGACCATGGATTTCGATGGTGTAGTAGGAAGTGATGGTGCTGGAATTGGCATTTGGGTATGCAACCATTTTTCGCCCCAAACAAGGTACCGAGTAATGTAAGGGTCTGCTCTTATAAATTAGCTTTTGATTGTTCGAATAATGAGGCAGAATACGAAGCTTTGATTGCTGGTCTGAAAATTCTTAGAAAGTTGAATGCTAAGAGGATTGCAGTATATGGCGACTCCGAGTTGGTGATTAAGCAAGTGAAAGGTGAATACCAAGCTAAGCATCCTTGAATGCGGGCTTACCGAAATGATGTTCTTGATATCTTGAAATTGTTTTCAGACTATACTTTGACTTGTGTCCCTCGTATTCAAAATGGTATTGCAGATGCACTTGCAAAGGCAGAAAGTAATTTAAAGATTCCGATGAACTCAAGTAAAAAATTTGAAATTCATGTGAAGCATCGTTTGACTGTCCCGGACAATCAAAGGTATTGGCAAGTATTCCAAAATGATGAAGAGATCGATGAATTTTTGCAAAACAAAGGTAAATTCAAAGATACTACAATTGATATGGAACATGATGATGGTGAGGCTGATGTGCAAGTAAATCAGATGGAAGTTTTGCAGCTGAAAGATAATGTCATTCCTAAAGGCTTAATACCTTTAGAGGAGCTCTTCGATCAAGATGATGTAGCTAAAAAATCAACCTTGCGGCTGACCGAAAAGGGAGTTGAAGATGTGAACATTGGATGAGTTGAGAATCCAAAGATGGTGAAATTGTCCAAAGCATTGTCACCGGAGGTAAAAGCAAAATATGTTAGTTTATTGTCTTCTTTTGCTGATGTATTTGCTTGGGACTATTCAGACTTGAAGACATATGATACCAATATAATTCAGCACACCATTCCTATTAAGCCAAATCAAAAGCCCTTTCGGAAAAATTTGAGAAGGATAAATCCAAAGTTGCTATCCTCAATTGAGAAGGAAGTGAATCGATTATACAAGGATGGTATCATTGTTCCTATAATATTTTCAGATTGGATTTCCAATTTGGTGCTTGTACGCAAGAAGACAGGTGAGATTCATTTGTGCATTGATTTTAGGAATCTGAACAAGGTTTCTTTGAAAGATAATTATCCATTTCCCAAAATGGATCACATACTTCAACGAGTAGTTGGAGCATCTCGTATGTTGCTACTCGATGGTTATTCCGGGTATAACCAAATTCTGGTCCATGAGGATGATAGAGACAAAACAACGTTCACCACTCCGTGGGGAACTTTCCATTATGCTAAAATGCCTTTCGGTTTGAAGAATGCTGGTGCGACATTTTAGCGAGCAATGGATATGGCATTTGCAAATGAGAAAGATGTTTTTCTAGTTGTGTATCTTGATGATTTGACAGTCTTTTCCAATTCTGATGAAGAGCACCTTTACCATTTGAATATTTTTTTTCAGCGATGCAGAAAGTATGGTGTGTCACTCAATCCGAAGAAGAGTTTGTTTGCCACGGATGAGGGAAAACTTCTCGGTCATATAATATCAAAAGATGGCATCCGTATTGATCCAACTCAAGTTGAAGCTATTCAGAAAATTGATCTTCCCCGAAACAAAAAGGAGATTCAGTCCTTCAATGGTAAGATGAATTTTTTACGCTGCTTTGTGCCTAATCTTATTGAACATATAAGAGAGATTACAAACATGCTTAAGAAAGATAGCATAGTGAAGTGGACCGAGGAGGCGGTAAAGTATTTCAATTTAGTAAAATTGGTTCTTTCTTCAACTCCGGTTTTGATCAGCCCGGACTATACTCAAGATTTTATTTTGTTTTCATTTTCCTCAGAGCATAGCCCGGACTATACTCAGGATTTTATTTTTTTTTCATTTTCCTCGGAGCATACTATGGTAGCAGTATTGATGCAGAAAAGAGATGAGCATCAAAAACCAATTGCTTTTTTTTAGCCGAACTATAAGAGATGCAGCTTTAAAGTATAACATCATTGAAAAACAAGCTCTTGCTTTAGTGAAAGTGCTGAAATATTTCCGAGTATATATTCTGCATTCTCATATTCTTGCTTATGTTCCTAACGCTGCTGTTAAGGATGTTTTAGTGCAAACAGATCCGAAGGGGAGACGAGGCAAATGGATTGCTGCCTTGTTGGAGTATGATGTGGAGATAAAGCCTACAAAGCTTATCAAAGGACAAGGGCTGGCTAAGCTAATGGTTGAGTCGAATTTGCATGCCTTGGACATCAATCTCATTGCTACTATGTCCGAGGAGAATGAGGAAAGTTCATCAGTTCAGGTATCAGAAATCTTTGTGCTTTCTCCTTGGTATTCAGATATTGTATATGTGCTTCAAAATTTGTCGCCACCGCCCGGAATGGCTAGAAACAAAAGTAGAACTCTGAAATTGAAGGCTGCTAAGTTTTTTATTTTGAATAATTCACTCTATTGGAAATATCGCAGTGGTGTTTTGTTGAATTGTTTGGTCGAAAAAGAAGTAAAGCAGGTTATGGAGGATTTTCATAAGGGAGATTGCGGGGGTCACCTTTTTTGGAAAACAACGACCAACAAGATTTTGAGAGCGAGATATTATTGGGCGACACTTTTTGTTGATGTGTATAAGACTGTCAAAAGCTATCATGAATGTCAGATTTTTGAAGGGAGGTAGAAATTACAACTTTTGCCACTTAAGCCCATTAAGGTAGGTGCTCCTTTTCAACAGTGGGGTTTGGATTTCATTGGCGAGATCCATCCTGCTTCTTCAACTCAGCACAAGTGGATCGTCATAGCGACAGATTATTTCATGAAATGGATCGAAGCAATTCCCACTAGGCAAGCTACAGATTCGGTAATAATTTCATTCCTTGAAAATAATATTCTATCTCGTTTTGGTTGCCCGAATAAGTTAATCACTGATAACGCAGCAGCTTTCAAATAAAAAAGGATGATTGAGTTTTGTAACAAGTATCACATCATTTTGGGACACTCAACCACTTATCATCCATAAGGCAATGGATTGGTGGAGTCTTCCAACAAATCTTTGGTCAAAATCATTAAAAAGTTGCTGGAAATAAACAAGAAAAGTTGGCATAAGAAGTTGGTTAATGCACTTTGGGCAGATCGAGTGAGTCAGAAGAAATCCATTGGAATGTCCCCTTTTGAGTTAGTATATGGAGTTGACAGGGTGTTTCCTACCTCTCTCGCAGTTCTAGTGGTCAAACTTCTACAGGAAGCTGGCAGTGAAGATGATCATATGAAAAGAAGAATAAATCAAATGATCCATTTGCAGCAGACGAGAGAAGAATTTTTTCGAAACACATTCAAGCTGCAGGAGAGAATTAAGAAAATCTATGACAGAAAATCCAAAGCGGACAAATTTCAGTTGGAAGAAGTGGTGTTGAAATGGGATGCAAGAAATGAGGAAAAGGGTAAGCATGGTAAGTTCGAAAATCTCTGGAAAGGACCCTTTAAAATTGCTGCATATCGGGGTGAGAATGCTTTTCTTCTGAAAGAGATGAATGGGGAAGATTGTCCAGGACGACCGGTCAATGATCGACTGCTCAAGCAGTATCATTTCTGAAATGTTTTCTGCTGTTTACATTATCACTGTACATACCGTTTATTTCAGTTTCATTGCAAGTGTGTGATGTGATCTTTCATTCAATTTGGGGCCCGAGGTGAAGGCTATAACTCTGAAGATTGATTCCAGCTTTGGTTTGAGTTTGTCGAGTCAGGTTTTTCAGTTATTTTGGTTTCAAAATTGAGGCAGTTTGAGTCAAATTTTCAGTCAATAAAATGAGTCAAGAGTCTTGTGTTGATTTGTCAAAGTTATGGACTCCATAGCCCAATGGAAGAAGGCACTGCCTACTCTCCCAGAAATATTTAGTTCTTGGCACCTCCAAGGAGCTACCACCCCCATTGGAGCCAATGTTAGAGTTGGTATCTTCATCCCTCCATCAGAGATCAAATTTCTCTTGTTGCATTTCATTTTTAGGTGTCTCATTCAAGTTTAGTCAGCTGCATTCCATTAGGAGCATGGATCATCTGACGGATGGGTCTAGTCACTCATATCCCTCATTTCATGTACCTGCTGGTCTGTGTCTGTTCATTGAAATCATTTACAGTCATTTAGAGTCATGTTTGGTTTCTTGGTCAACAAAGAGTCATTTTAGGGTTTTTAGTCTCATTCGGTCTAGGGTTTTGTTAATTTAGTCTTCAAAATGAATAATAATGTTAGCAGGCACATGCGGGAGGTTTGAAATAATTTTTCATTGCAAAAATTTCATCGTCATAATGCTTGATAATGATTCTTCTTCAAAACTCTGTTTTGAAGAAAAATCGTCAATTTCGTCTTTTGTAATAAATGTAATGTAATTCTCAAAGTTGTTTCAGTTGTGAAGTACTTCAGATGCAACCCTGGTCACCTTTTCTAAAATCCCATGCCAACTATCCCTGCAAAGACAGACAAGAGATTCATCATTCAGCTCAAAAATCACAAAGGAAACAAAAACAGAGTTTATTCAAAAAGTGTCAAAATTCAGACTTTAGAAAGTGGGTTTTTTTAAATCAAAAATCAAAGTCTATCATATATAAGATATTTTTGGTGTTTCAAAAAATCCATTTGCAAGAAAAGTCATCAAAGATCCAAGAGAAATTCTGGTAGAGCGAAAAAAGTGTTTGGAAGGCCGAAACTGTTGGTGAGTTTACCGTCGTGACACTGGCCAACCTGCGCGGCGCACACAAAACACCAAATTCCCATTTTCCTCTCATATAAGCCAAACATAGACCTTGAAACATCATGGAGACAGACACTGATACATCATATGACAGAGATAGTGATTCTACCACTGAGCTACATGCACCTAGAAGGCCTCGTAAAGGTGGCAAACATGTGAGAGAAGAGCCCACCTCATTGACTCAATTGCAAGGTTGCCCACTCGCAATGGCATGTTTTCGAGAGCAGTCATGCTATAAATATTGTGAGATGATTGCTAGGATTCATCATCATCAGGAGTTGGCTCGTTTGTTTGTATTGCATTTACATGATGGTCCGGTAACTCTTGCTCATGTAAATTTCACTTTGACACCGGAAACCATCTCTCAAGCAACTGGAATACCGAATGTGGGTGAATAGTAGAAAAAAAGACAGCAAGTAGACAGAGTGCATTATGAACCATACTTCAAGCCTAGCTATGTGAGGCATCTCAGCAGAGTATTCCCATTCCGATTCCTAAAGGAATCTTATGCACCTATGATGAAACTCATTATCAGATACTTCAGTTGTGAGGGCTGGTTTTCACGCCTCTATGCCTACCACATTAGGTTATTGATGCATTTCACAAGAGTGAGGATGATGAAAATACCTTATTTCATGTGCCGGAATATTGAGAGGATGACCATGCTTGTGTAGAAGAAAAATCCCGAGCTGCAGTACAACAATATTTATCACTATGCACTCATCAAGATCGTGGCTGTACATCAGCTTGGATTGTAGGGCATTTCATGGGAGGATTTCATTTCCCGTGATTTATTCACAGCACCTCAGGTTCCTCTGGAGGTTGTTCATGAGCTGGGTGAACCTTCACATCAGCCTGAAGGTCAAGAGACAGAGCCTATTAGTGTGCCAGTGTTTGTTACTTATCAGAGAGGCACTAGAGTATTATTTGCAGCAGCTTGACGAGTACTATATCCACCTGGGGTGGAAGGGGTCTCGTTGCTGTCATCAGCAGCACAGGTACAGGTACAGGACATAGGTAAGAGGTCCATGTAAGATGAGGGCCCTTCAGGAGGCTAGGATACTGATTTCATATTGATTGATGAGGATTTGAGCTCTCCAAGCTCAAAGTTGAGAGAGATCATTAAGGAGCAGAAGGCGGAGATTGACACCTTGACCGTCAAGTTTCAGAGAGCCCAATGGATCATAAAATACCTGGAGCAATGAAAAAAACAATTAGAAGATCAGCAAACAATCATGGACTTGCAAAACATCCGTGAGAACCGGCAAGTTGCCCGAAGAAGCCAAACCGAGATGACACCCATTGAGCTTGAGATTGAGGCTGATAGAGAGACTTGGCTTGAGAGGGTCAATATTCATCTTGAGAAGTTGTTGGAGAAGGAAAAAAAGGAAAAGAACATGCTTAGGCACATGAAGTGTTGAAAATGCAGCAAGATGATGGAGCTTAGTGAAATGAAGTCGCCTTCACTAAGTGGGCCCGCAGGCAAATTCTGGCGCAAAGTCTATTTTTAGACATATGGAGCATGGTCCAGGGGTTGCAGTAGGTTATTCTTGGAGTATTGGTCATGTTGGTAAAAATAGATGGGACTCTATTTTTGTGACCTATAGGTCGATAGGTCGAAGTCTATTTTTAGACTGCCTATCCTAAAAATAGGGAAGTCAAATATTATTTACCCTTAATAATATTTGGACTCTAAACTTCAGTTTACTCTCTTGGAGCACTTCAGTTCGAGCCTTGGAAGTGGCTCATGCATCTGAAAGAGGAATTACACTATTCCTAGGGGTTTGGTGAGCTCATGCATGGTTGACTTCAGTTAGGACTTCAAAAAGGTGGGAAGTTTGGGGGTGAGTGTCGATGACAAAAGCTGGTGAGTCAGAGCCCGGTTAACTTAGTTGAACTAGTTGAGATTAGGCTTAACTAGCTAATCAACTAGGTAATGAGTGGAGTGAATTAAATATTATTTAATCATTAATTAGTAACTATTATTCAACTCCAAGAACACACTCATTCTCACCATCACAGCATGGACAAATAAGTCAGACCAAAGAAAGAGGTAGATGAAAGGGTGAGAGAAGCACGCTTGTGACATCGCAGTATGAGATTTGCACCACACTTGGAGGAAATTCTATGATATTTAGGCTCTGTCCAAGCCAAGGAGATTTCTGAAAGGAATCTGGATCTTCTATTTCGAGCCAGCCATGATTGCGCACAGAGGCAGCAAACAGGGATGTTTTGAACCAGTAACCTGTTCAAAACCAAGCTAGTTTGTGTGTAACTTTATGAGAAAGTACTGAGTACTTGTGAGGAGTATCGTACTGAGTTTGTTACATGATTTCTCCATTATAATATACACAATAGCTGCGGGGTTTTCAGCTATAAGCTTTCCCCATACATACTGTGTTAATGTGTATGATGATTTGATGTGCTATCACTTGTTTTATTTCCACATGTGTGATGATCTGAGTGGAAGAGATTATGTGTTGCATATGAATTCGAATTGATATGTGATCAGGATAGTCTCGGTGGATAATTAATCATTATTCAGCAAATTTCTACATGAAGAACCACTATTGGGCGCGAAATCACGTTTGCAAAGCGAGGATCAAAATCCTGAAGGCAAGGCTAAGGAGGGTACTAAAATGTCGTAAAAGGCATGATAGAATCCAAATTTTGGCCGAAGCTTCATTGGCCAAGCATAGTGCATGATGGTGGGCATTCATCCCAAATTTCAAGAAATTCGGGAAAATTTGTCAATTTTGAATTTTTCGGCCTAAACACAGATTTTCCTGCTCGACGCGTAGTGCCACTTGGCGCGCGCTTATAATTGGCAGCGCTTCTGGAGGAAAAATTTGCATTTCTTGATTTTTCATCAAAATTTATGCATTCCTATGGATTACCTAAGGATTTCATCAAGTTCTGGGTTGCCTAAAGGGTCAAAAACACCTCAAAAATGGCCTTTCTGCCACTTTTTGCACACACAGGAAGCAGTGTTGGGAGATTGGATTTTTGGAGGGGAAAATGGTAACCAAATGCAGAAATTCCACTTGGGTTGGAAAGTAGACAGGCAGGGATTTCCATTGAGCTATCCTGAACTCAATTTTGACTTCAGGAAGACCCTAAAAATAAGCCTCAAACTTGTGCTACGCATAGAGATCTCAGGCGCGACACATAGAGAAATTTGGCCTATTTTTCACTCAGCAGCTCACATTTTCGCCTAGTTTTGGCTAGTTTGACTTTTTCATGTAACTCTTGATGTACCTTGATGTAATTTCATGACCATGATGTAATTTTGGCACATTTTTACTCATCTTAGTAGATTCATTCATCAAAAAGTGAAATGTAGGTGAATGAAACAGTTTCCTATCATATAGAGGCAAGTTGTTTCATTGCCTATTTTCCAGTTCCTAGTTTAGATATGGTTAAAAAAACTCTTATAATGATGAGCTCAACCCCTAGAAGCATGGGAATGAGTTAGGTTTTTCTATATCATGTAGTTCTTCAGTCATTTTCAGGGTTGGACACTTGGGATTTCTTGGCACTTCATTGTACATTTCATCTCTCCAATTTTGGCAAAGGAATAGACCAGGGTTTGCAGCACTCTTTGGGATCCATGTGGCTCTGTGTTTTGATTGTGTTTTTCTATATGTGATTTTAATTTCACTGATGTTTATGTGTATCATTTCCCTTCTCATTTCTTCTTAAATTAAACAAATGAGTGATAAAGGTGGAATTCATTAGATTGTTTTGCTCTGCCTTCAATTTTGTTTAATTTTCCATGTTTTCGTCTGTTTGAAGAGGATTCTTGAAAAATTCTTGCCCTGTTCAGCTCCTCACTGGTTTGAACTATCCATTCATTCAATTCAAAGCATCAAAACAATTTCCTTCCTTGCCCCATTCAGAACTCTACAAAAACTAGGCCTCATCCCCGAACCCAAAACTGACTTTTCCTTTGTTTCCAACAAACCCCCGAAATCAAAATAAAACTCTTTTACTTATATACCTAGCCTAAAATTAGCCTTTATTTCAAGTCATCTCAAGCCCCATAGATTATTTTTGCTGATATTGACCCGGAGAGAGTCCTCTCCTGATCTGGTAGGGCTAGCTACCAGACTGAGTGTGGTTTGATGTTACCTTGAACTCTGCCTTCTTTCAGCCTGAGGTAGATTTAGGGAATAAGAAAGGCAATGGAAGCGAAGAAGAAGCCAATGAGATAATATTTTTTATGGACAAGAACAATAAACAAGAGGTATCAAACAACAAAGAATAAGGATTGACCATAGAAGAATTTTCTAAGGAAGCAATCAAGCTTATAAAAGAGCTCAAGGAAGAGAAGATCCATTCCAATACTCTTGAAGAACAAGTTCAAGGTCTCAAAATTGAAGTTGAAGAACACAAATGCATTGAAGAGTCACTTCAAAAGAAGTTGGAAGCAACCAACCAAGAAAGGGAATAATTAGAAGCCAAAGTAGTCTCACTGAGTAAGGAAGTGAAGAAAGGACAAAATATCCAAAACTATGAGAAAAGCTCAAGGGCATTGGAAGAAATCATCAACAATCAATGATCTTACAATGACAGAACTGGCATCGGTTACAAAGAAGAAGAAGCAGGACCTTCTACAACAAAATACAATGAACCTATGAGATTTGACATGCATGTAGACTTCATTGGAAACGATTCACAAGAACAGCCTTGGAAGAAAATTCCTCGAGAATATTTCCATCCAGGTACAAACATATTTTTTATGGCTACTGTTATTCATGCGGAAAATTTGTTCATAAAGATGTAGAATGTCGCACATACCCCAGGAATGAATAAGATTCCAGGAGATCTGTCAAATATGAACCTCCCAGGGTTCAGCGAAACATCAATAGATTAGAAAATTTAAGAAATAATATTGGATGTTACAAATTTCAAAACTTTGGACACATAGCTAGAGACTACAGACTTGAAAATCCTTCAGAAGAATCTTTGAAGCCACAGAATGAATGAACATGCAAGAAGAAGAATACTGATAATTGTGCTCTCGCTCTCAAGGCTCAAAACAAAAAATATGTGTGGTATGTTGATAGCAGTTGCTCAACGCATATGACTGGAGATAAAAATAAATTTGTATCTCTGAAAGAGAAGAAGGATGGAATCGCGTCCTTTGGAAATTATGGATCTTCAAATGTTATAGGATCAGGTACCGTCACTCTTAGAAGCAAAGATTCTCTAGCCAAAAATGTTCTATTGGTTGAAAACATGAATCACAATCTGCTCAGTGTTTGAAAAATGTGTGATCAAGGACACACAATACTATTCAACTCCACAAAATTTGAAATCAGGAAAGGCAGGTATGGTGAAATTGTGGCTACAACAAGTCGAGCTCCAAACGACATATATGTTCTGGATGAAGCAACTAAAGAACGTCTAATAACTAAAGAGGATGATATAATATTTGGTAGAAATGATGATCAAATAAGTAAGAAGTTTACTACAAAGATGCAAAGTGATTTCGAGATGTATTTACTTGGTGAGCTGACATACTTCTTAGAGCTTCAAATACCTAAACAAGAGAAAGGAATATTTATATGTCAAGCCAAGTACATCCAGGAAATTCTCAAGAAATTCAAAATGGAAGATTGCAAACCCATCCTTACTCCGATGGTAACAGGTTGCAAATTGAGCATAGATGACTCATCTAAGGATGTGGATAAAAGGTTTTACAGATCTATGATTGGTAGTCTTCTATATGTAATAGCCTCCCAGCCAGATGTTATGCAAACAATTGGACAAGTAGAAAGATTCCAAGCAACACCAAAAGAATCACATATTATTGCCATCAAAAGAATTCTTCAATATCTAAAGGGAACAACAGAATATGGCTTGTGGTATCCCAAGGGTAAAAATTTCATTATTCATTCCTTTACAGATGCAGATTGGGCAGGAAGCATTGATTGTCATGAGAGTACTCGTGAAGCATTGGAACATCTTTGCCAGAAGCTTGGGATTCTCCTAAGTTCTCATTATATTTTCCTTATTCTGAATATAAAGGGGGAGTGGAAGTGTGTACAGGTCTACAGGATGGTTGTGTGTCAGGGGGAGTTATGCTTTGCCATTTATGTCAAAAGGGGAGAGAATTTTGTGGGAAGAGGTGTCATGATCGCAGGGGGAGTACTTGTGTTGCCATCAATACTGAAGGGGGAGATTGTTGATCAATGATTGTCATTGATGTCAACCCAAGAAGCATCAGGGGCTACCCCAATATTGCATGGGAATTTTGACCTACCAAACTACTATATTCTGGGTCAATACTACTTTTGATGTTTTCTTCTTTGTAATATCCCCAAATGGGAACAAGAAACAATACTAAACAATATTGCACAGAAATAATGCAGTTCATCAAAGTAAGAGCAGGAGGCCAATATGGAGGCTCAAAAATTACATTTACATCAACAAATCAGATTTATATTGTGGCCCATAAGATGTAAGACATAAATAGGAGACTTTTTCATGAAGAAATCCTAAAAAATGAGGTGCTGCAACCATATATTATGACTGAACAAGCTTGACAACATTATTTTTATTGGCTGAAACAATAGTATATTACACTTTAGATCTAGAGCAGATTTGTGTACAAAAATTTATATCCATATCATATCTGTATACTAGAAAGGCTCTTCTTCAAATGCCCCTTGGGGTTTTCAGCAAAAAGTGAAGTACATGGAGTAGATATGAGATCTTATGCAGCAGATCTATAGAATGATTCAAAAATTCTGAAGCAATACAAAAGTATGAAGATCGGATCGGAAATGACATGGAATAGATCTGAAATCCATGGATCTTCATAGTGAAGGGAAAATCCCCAACACTAGAAATCTCTCCTCCAAAAGTGTGCCAAAACACCCTGAAACTGTACCCTTACAAATAGTGCAGTACTGGAATGTAAACTGCGCTATAGGCTTTAGAACATGTTTGGCCTCAAGCCAAGATCTGAAATAAGTGCTCCAATCATCCAATACCCTCTTGCCAATGGGATATAAGACTTTCCCACTGAAAAGATGCACTAGAATGGCCTAGATCTAAGTAGATCTAGCCTCCACTTGCTGCAACTTACAAAGACAACCAAACCCTCAATAGGATCTACATTGTAGTTGGAAGAAGATCTTGGCAAAATGCCTGATAGTGGACAAGAAATGCAAAACTCCTCCAAGAGCTACTCAAGGAAAGAGGTGGGATTCCCGATCAGGAACACCCAGTGCTAAAAAACAAGGAGAATAAGAAATTTCTAAATAGACAAAATCTTCAGAAATATGGTAATCATCAACAACCTTCTCATGTTTTCCTCCTCTTCCTTTTATAAGATTGAGAGCTTGCAAAACCCTAAACCATATCAATGAAACAACTCTTTTCACATGAGCCACCTCCAACTAAAAATGTGTTGTGCCTCAATGAAGATCACTCCTTCTAGACAACGCTGTTGATTTGGTCATGGTTGACCCATTCAAAAGTTTTAGTCCCTTTCACACACAAGGGTGTTCATGTAAATATCCCATATTTATCTTTGTTCACATGTGGCATTGATTTATTTGCTGTTCTAGGAGTTTTGTTGTCCGCCTTCACACATTTATTCATGCAACATAAAAATGAAACAAAATTGAATATTCCCATTAGCTTGGGCTATTTGGGAATATTATAGTCCTCCCCTCCAAAATGTTGCTTGTCCTCAAGCAACTGATACTGTGAGTGCTGCAACACTTCTCCTCCTCCATTGGTGACACCATCATGAATTAAGCTTCCTCCAAAATCTAAGTGTTCACCAATCCAACCCTCCATGAATTGTTCCTCCAAAGTCATCATGAGATGTACATAGTCCACACCACAAGAAGTCAAGACCTCAAATGAAACAAACATGGTTGAACCAATGCTCTCCCTGAAACATGTAGCATAAGGTACATGGAGCGTATCCATCCCATGTGGTACATACTCCCTCCATACATCCCCATAAAAAGTACAACTATATCAACAAGGTATGGAAGCAAAAATACATACAAAAAAATAGAAATTTGAGCATGTGGAGGTGGGTCATAGTCCCACATATGGTACCAGTGCAGTGCATCTCCCGCCCACTTCAGATCAAGGTATGGTACGTGGTTTCCCCACCACTTACTTGCTGCACATATCATCTCACTATGGCTGAAAGTGTGAGATATGTTTGGTGCCTTGGGAAAGCACCCATCATGATAGAAAATATCCCTTTGTTCATCAAGGGAGTGGCCAAAATCAGAAATTTGTGTGGCCCAAAGTTTTCCATAAGATTTACATGATATATCACTCCTCCTTGGAGCCATGGCCTACATAAAAATGGTGAAAGAATATGTACAATAAAAAAATAAAACATGTTTTACATGACCAGATTCTTCACCAACAATACTCCTCATACAAATGGAGTGGTGCATGGATCTCTCTCCTCTTTCAAAATAAGGAAGAGATGGCTGAAACAACTCCTTCATGGAGTCATGTTGCTGCCCCAAATCCACATAGTACATGCATTCTTGAAAATGCTGATACAGTTCTTCTTTCAAGCCTTCCCAATCAAAGCTCCTCATGATGATGTTGTAGATCCTCATGGAGTACATATGGCTGAAACATAACCCTTGATAAGCTCTTTGTAGCAGCTTCTTCTTGAGCTTAGAAGCTCTAGAAAAGAAGATCCTACCTTGATCATGATAGATGAATCCTTCATGGAATAGATAGCCCTCTTCATGCAGCTGGTCATCAAGTATCATACAAGTGTGAAGATCTTTGGAATAATCCACCAAGAACTGGGATTTCTAATACAGATCTAAACTGATCAACAATGACAGCATTGATGATATATCAACATAAATGTCTGTCATGTTTCTGATCTCCTCCTTGAAATATCCTATGCCAAAGATGTGTATTGGAAGGACATTCCTTCCATTCTTCTCCTCCCACAACTCAGATCCATAAATGAGAGTGGGTGAGGATGATAAGGGAAGAAGATCTCCCTCCTTCTTGAGCTTACACAAGTCTCCCAACGCTGTAGCTTTGTCTTCAAGTACTCCAATCCCTCCTGGATATAAGCTTGGAGCAACATTTTGTGAGGTATTCCCCACCAAATCTGAATCAGGTGGCCTCCTAGGTGGTTTGCCACTAGATAAGAGTGTCCCATGCAGAAATCTCATGAACATAATAGATGGGACTGTAAGGTCCTTGCTTCCACTGTGCAAATCCATCTCTGTTTTCTGTGTGGAAGTGTTATGTGAGGGGTAAGTATGCATGCCTTTGATCATTTGAGATTCACCACTCTTCTTGTCCACCCATTCCATTTGCAAAGCCTCCCAATTAGTGGTGACTTTCCCCAATGTAATCATCCATTTAACACCCAAAATCACATTGGTGTCCGGTATGTCAACCAAAAAGAAGTGATCAACCAAAGTGTAGGTACCCATGGTGACTAAAAGTGATAGGACATAATGCATGAATTGCATTGTTCTATCTCCTGGGACCAAAACAGAGAATCCCTCAAAAGTATTAGTGGGTATTGCCCTCCTTTGCACAAGATGGGAATCAATGAAGTTGCGGTTAACCCCATTATCAATTAGGACAGAAACCCTCTGATTCATGGTTTGACCTTCAACTCTTAAGGTCAAGTACTTAGGTACTCCTCTCAAAGATGCAAGAGTTACTCCAATAGGAGCAAATTCTCCATTCCCATCTCTTGATGGTGTTGGATCTCCTTGAACAGTGTCAGCACTGTGACCTCTTCTTGGTTCATCATATTCTTCTTCTTCAAGATCTGAGAAGACCTCAATGTAAGGTGCACTTCCAACATCACATCTATGTATAGGTGCCCATGGTTCTTGGCAAGTGAAGCATAGCTTCTTCTTCCTTGGATCTCTCTGGACTTCTTCATCAAGAGGCTTCTTGTATGAGTTCTCCTTTGAAGGAGCAACTTTATCTTCCTTTCCTTTAGAAGGAAAAGAGGGCTTGTACTGAAAGTTTGCCTTTCCTTTTGGAAAGGCATCTTGAAGGTCTCTAGCCCTCTAAATGGCATCATGCAAGGTAGTAGGCTTGGTATATTTTACCAACCCATGAAGAGGTTCATCTAGACCATCAATGAACATGTACACCCTTCTTGTTGTAGACAAATCAGGAACCATAACAGATAAACTAAAAAATTCAGAAATATAAGACTCTGTATTACCTGATTCCTTCAACTTTGCAAGGCTCATGAATGGTGCCTCTGGATCTCTTCTGTCAAATCTTTCCACCACTCTTCTAGTGAAATCAGAATAAGCAGTCACATTGGCATGACCCAATGTAGACAAGCCATGGAACCTGTTAGGTCCCTATATTACTAGTATAGTCCCTTATTGTTGTTAGTGTACCCCCATTATTGTTATTATTATACCCCTGTAACCCCCATATTGTTATTATTGTGCCCTTAAATTATTATTTTTAGGTCGGCTAGGATTACATTGTGGCCCCATGAACTCCTATATATAGAAAGGAGGTTTTGTCATTTGTATCATCCAAGAATTGTTCATTCATGTAATGTATTGGAGGTTTCCCCCTCGAAGTGGCTTATTTATAAGGTGTTGATATCTCTTTTCTTCTATTTTTGGAGCTGGTTTCACAACATTTGGTATCAGAGCTTTGGATTCTAGGTTTTTCGCTGCTCCAAACCAGTCATCGTGGAATTTTCGCTATAACTATTTTTCTATGAAGGTTCAGAAGCTGAAATATTTAGAGCGCGAAGCCAAATTCCTGAGGAACATGGTCGCAAAATTTCAGAGCTTGATTCACAATATTTTCAGAGATATGATCTGTGGAATTTAGGGCTTTTTGCAGGCTCCAGAATTTAACCTAAACAGGTCATCACGAAATTTGAGCTATAAATTTTCTCTATGAAGTTTCAGAAGTTGAAATTTTTAGAGAGTGAAGCCGAAATCCTGAGGAAAATCTTCACAAAATTTTAGATCTTGGTTCGCAAATTTTTTGGAGATATGATCTGTGGAAGTTAAGTCTTTTTCAGGCTCCCGAATTTCATCGCAAGAGGGTATCGTGGGAAAATATTCATAACTCTCCCTCTGAGCATCGGATTGGAATGCGGTAAAAAGTGGCATAATTTCACGAGATTTTGTTTCGTGTCTGTCAATTTCAGTGCAAAAGGAGGAAAAAGTGACATGTGGCAAGTCATACAAGTTTGCTCTACTGAGCTAGTCCATAATTGGGTCATTGTGGGAGATTGGACATAAATTTACCTTGAAGAATCCAAATCAGGTTAGACCTGTGAAATTTGAAAGAAGCTTCAGAGGGCTACTACAAGGCCGAATTTTGGATATTGAGGATTTGCAATGATAGAGATAATTCAATTTAAATATAGAGCTCCTCAAAATCAAGTAAAAGGTGTGTATTTTTTTTCACAAATTGCATAAGTCT